>FIZV01036508.1:0-10733 GCA_900050545.1 Trionymus perrisii | reverse complement strand
GCAACGGGCTTTCCTAAAAATAGCAATAAAAAAATATTTCTCTGGAAAAAATCAAAATAGGTAGGTACCTAGTACCTACCTACCTACCTAATTAAGTATAGATTTCTTTACTTATAAGTTATATCTTTAAAAAATTAAGATCTTTTTCTCCAAAAATTTGAGAAATATTTTTACTCCAAAAAAATTTAAAAAATTTTCGGAGGTCTAAAAAAATTGAACCTTGGGTAATTTTTTTTACAAAATACGTCTCAAATTACAAATTAATCATAAAATAACTTTCGACGTTGATGAGAGATTAGAAGAGGTTCAGTCAGATGCAATTTTTAAAATTTATTTTTGACCATGGTAAGAGGGAGAGGAGGAGAGGGAAAACTTTTGGAAACGAGCTCGAATTTTTTGATCAATTTAAATCGTACAAATCTGAGATTTTTTCATCGGCATAAGAAAAAAGATTTTGATAAGATTTTCCGAAAAATTGAAAACAGTGTTACCAACCCCCAAGTTGAGAAATTCTCGAAAAAAATGCAAAATGAAACATTATGAGTCATTATCTTGTAAAAATGTTTCGATATGATTTTCGAAAAAAAAAACCTGCGAGAAATCATTAAATCAGTGTTGTCATTTTGCTAGCCAAAAAATTCTCTCCAAAATATGAGAAAATGATTCAAACGATTATTTTCATAAAATAAAATTTCAGATAAATTTTTCATTTAAAAAAAAGGATAAAAATCAGTGTTGTCAATTTTCGGATCAAGAATTACTCTATACAATATTAACGAAGAAAAAATGGACCAGTGAAGTTTTGAGCAATTTTTTTATGAAAATGTAAAGTTTTTTGGTTTGTAAATTAAAACAAATAAATTGGAGACGCAAATAATAGAAAATTTCTACAATTTTCCATCAATTCCAAAATTTTTGAAAAAATTAAAATTTTGAAACATTTTCCAACTTGAAAAAAAATCATTTTTTGGATAGAATAATAAAAAATTCACATGAAAAAAGCAAAAAATAATTCAAAAATAGTTTAAAAATTATTCTCATCGGAGAATTTCAAATTTGGAGTTTCGAATTACGTATTTATAAATTTTTAAAATTAATTTCACTTATTAAAAAATAATTTTAGCTCATTTTTCTAATTTTTAAATATTCATTCATTTTGGAAATTTTTGATTAAAACATAAAAAAAGTGCATTTCGAAAGAAAATTGGAAAAAATTCGAATTTAATATCGTACTACCCAGAAAAAATTCCAAAATTCGAAGGATCATTTTAAAAGCGCTAAAAATCTTGTCATTTTCACCAGGAAAAAAACAAAATAAACACCAGTAATTAATCCTCATTTGATATTTTAATCTCAAAACCGAAAAAAAAACACATCTACCCTAATACTCGTAGATTCAAAGCCTCCGATAACTAATACCGACAGTTGCGAAAACGACCCTCGAAATTACGACTAACTGATATTTTTAATTAAAAATAATGGCGTGTTTTCGTTTGGAGGAACATTTGTAAAAAAATTACTTTTCGCTTCGGTGTTTTTCCAATGACCCAATTTTTCCTATCAAAATTTTAAAAAAAGGCATTCATCACACATGGAAACTTTTTTCCATAACTTAATAAAATCTACAGCTAAATGTGCCCTCCTCGTTACTTCTCTTCTATTATCATATCATCGGAATTTTTTCTCATATAATGGTACCCAGACATGGAGAGATAAAAACGAAAAGGAAAAAGAATACCACGCGTAATTAATCGACTCGAAAACAGAGAAATTAATTCAAGAGTAAAATTATAAATTGCGATAGGTCGAATTAAAAGGCGTAAGACGATTAGATTATCCGCGAAATTTAATACCCTAATTTCCAAGAAAATTAGCACTCTAAGTACCTGCAGATACACGTCTATCTTCTGGTAAATTTGAAATAATCTCTCCGTTGCTATCGAATATAATTTTCAAAAGTATTTGTAATCGATTAAAAAAACACGAAATTAACTTTCAAAAAAAAATCACGTTATACGTATTTGCGAATAAATTGGTCAATTCGAAAATAGTAGTAGGTACAAATAAGTAGATATTCTTACCCATATCACATGTAAAATATCAATTATTCGAAACCCAAAAGTCCACAAAAAATGTAAATTAAAATTCATCTTAAACTGATACAAATTGTCGCACTAATTACATCTCAGATACTGTCGTATGCGAAGAAGCCTTCATCCAATTTACCATTGTTTTAATGTTTACATCTTCGTGTCAAAAACAAAAAAAAAAAAAAAAAAACAATGCCGAAGATTTCGTTATAAGTTTCTAGTGAATTTTTGTCAATTGGTATTTTCCCTATTTTTATTATGGCGCTGGCCATCGCCGCATTCGTGCACGCCAACTCATTCAGACTCAGACATTACCATCAAAGTCTTCGATACAATTTTGTTCAACCGTTTGGTAATCGTTTCCGCGCAAATAACGTAATCCTTTGAAATAATTTTGTAAACAATACGAAGCGACGTCATTTGTAAACAATGTATACGATCGAGTGAATGGTACAGGTGAGAGAACTGGTTCTTGATTCGTGCAGTGTCGTCGTGCGTACTAATTTGTTGATTACCTTTGACGTACGTTGGCCTATGAGTCATTGGGATCAGTCTAGACGAGTTAATAGCATTTTAGACTTTTTTTGACCTTTTATTCTTCGCTACTCTTAGTGGAAAAATGGAAAATCACATGGGAATGAAATTTCAAAATTTTTAAAGTGCTGTAACGCCTTCAATATTCAAAATAGGCAAAATTTGCTCATAACTGATTTCGTAGATCTCTAAAAGCTCAACAAAATTGTTCATATGAAAATTTATCCCAGCATCAAAAATAACATGGGAATCGAATTTTGAAAATTTCAAAACGCTGTAACGCCTTCAATATTCAAGATAGACGAAATTCACACATAATCAATTTTGTAAATCAGGAAAATCCCTACAAAATCATTCCTCTGCAAATTCATCCTAACTCTAAAATTAAAAGCGATAAAACGTTTCAAAAAACTGCTACCCCAACAACATTCAATTGACGAGTAAGAAACCTGTCAAAATCGTCTGGAAAGACTCTCAGTCTCGTTCCCCAACCACCGTCAATGATCATCGCCACCTTACGTACCATCTCGACCGGAAAATCTCAATTACGGTCATAAACCTCGTGGTCACTTCTCGCGTCATATCTCCTCCTCACACGTAACACCCACAAATAAGACTTTTTTCTTTGATCGACGTGAAAAAAAAACACATCTAGACGTAGAATTTGTACAAAAAACCTTAAATTTATAAATTAAAAAGCTAGTTCAATCCAGTACGAGAACCAGTTACTCGTATTTTTAAGAGGAAAAACACACTTATAATTAACCAATTAAACCATGTACACGATGGTAGTTTGAAATAGGCGCGAAAAATATAATTTTTACACCCAAATCGCAGCATAATCCAAACTGCCAGTGGTAGAACACTAGAACTACGCATTTCCCATTTAGTCCCTATCATTTCGAGCTTTTCAGCCAGTCAACACTGAAAGTTCCATGTGACAAGAAATGTATATGTACTAGCACTACGTAGTGTACATTGTACATGTACAATGTACATATCGATTTGGTACATTACCAGACACCAAACGCTCTCTGTAGGTTTATTTGTTGAACTACTAGTTGGGTAGAAGTTTAATAGATGGAATAATGTGCGAGGTCGTAACACAAGTCGGCCTCACACTGAATGCTCGTTTCTGCGAGCTAGTTCGCCGGATTCTTGGCTAACTTAGCCTATTGTAGTTCACTATTTCATTCAACTGTGTCGTCTGCGTCACAGTTCGAGGTTGAAATATTGAACCAAAGTTATATAGTAATGAACTGAAAATTATTCGAAATTACACCAACAGTAGTTAGGGTTATCTTGAGGCAGAGGCTCGATTAGCGTAACGTACTTCCGAAATTTGATTAATGAACTATGTGTAGATTTTATCTATTTGAATGAACATTTTTTTTTCATAATGTTAATGTACGTACGAGGACGAGTGTAATAAAATTATAATGCAAAGTCTAGCTTTGGGTATGATAATACTTAATTAGGTTAAAAATGGTGATTTTTTTTTTACACGCAGTCTTTCATTATTTTTTACCACTTTGTATAATTTCGAAGATTCTTCTGCAGGAAAAAATCAAATTTTTGAATCAATTTTGACGAGAAATTCTCTAAAAAAATTATTCAACAAATTCTCAAGAAAAAATTACTCCAAAATTTTAGAAAAGAAAATGCATTAGTTATTTGAGAGAACAATCTAAAAAAAAAAAATTTAAAATCAATTTTTCAAAAAAAAAAAAAATAGGTACTCGATTTAGTAATAAAAAAAATTGCATATTGAGAAAAAAAAATTAAAAGTTTCTATTTCAAGCAAAATAATCAACGATCACTCAACCTAGGTGACTTGATGTTTTACAATTTTTTTCAATTAAAAAAAATCATTTGTTGCGTATTTGCATTTTGAGGAGTTACAATTTGATGATCGATGAATCAGCAATAGTAGGTAATTGCTAATTATTATGAATCATCAATAATGAAAAGCTACTCTATTCCTCCTGCTGCAATAACATTCTCTGAGTAACCTCGAAAAGGAAATAATTAAACAAAGATAACATAAAAACGGAGAAAAAATTGATACTATCATAAAAAATCTTCCTAAAGCTCATCATGGGCTCCCGCGGAGATTTCTCATGAGGTAACAAGAGAAAAAGCTGAGGAGCATTTCGTCGAATATTTATCAATTTTTCAAAATAATACCACTTTAAAATTTTATCAATTTTTAAAAATTTTTCAATACTTGAAATTTAAAATTTTTAAAAAATGTCTCCAATTTTCTAATTTCTGAAATGGTTCATTTTTTAGATTCTTCAATTTTTCTCAATTCCTTATTTTTTCCTTTAAATTTTTTTTTCAAAGTTTTCACATTTTTTTTAAATTTTTAAAAAAATGATTATCTTTTCAGATTCAAAAAATGTTAATTATTCCAAGTATTCAAATTTTTCACAACGAAAAAAAAAGACACCAATTTTTAAATGCAATTAATTTTTTTACGTTAAGCAACTTGTTTATTGAAAGTTTTAATGGTAAATTTTTTAAATTTTTTGAAGGAGAAAAATAATCTTAGCATTCCAGATTCTTGTGACCCCTGGAACTGGCATAACCTAAAAGGTCCAGTTACGTTTATGCTCCCAATTTTTCAAAAATTGCAACAACTAGAAGAAATTACCAAAATTTTAAATTGGTAATTCAAAGTTGTTCCTTTTCGTTAGAAAGTACGAGTAATACCCAATTTTTTTAAATGATGCCTATTAGCCCTCTCCAGCTTTTGAAACGAACAAATTTCCACTACTCTCTTTTCTGAAAGTTTGGTCTCCCTATCTCTGTACCTGAGTCCCCAATTGAAAATTTGTAGATTGAGATCGTTGGAATAACTTTTGTTATTGTAAAAATTTCGATTGTACCCCTTCTTTTTCTATCATTTTACCTAATTTACAGTGGAGATTCTGAGAGGAAAAATATAATGAAGTCAGAAAGTTGATACATACAGTGTCACTTTATCAAAGGGGTATTTCATGGAATGAATCAAAAATTTAATTTTTTGAAGAACTATGCCATTTTTATTTTAAAATTCGAGGGTAAAAATTTCTTAAAAATTCAGATAATTATTTTTTCACACTTTCAAAAATTTATTGAAATTGTTTAAATTGCAAAATTTTCAAAAATTATCAAATTTCCCAAAATCTTTAAATTTTATAAAATTCTCTAATTCAAAAAAATTTGTAATTTTTAAAAAATTGAAGAATTTTCAAAAATCATCACCTTTTCAAAAATTATTGTTAAATTTTTAAGAATTGCAAAATTTTTCATAATTAATTTTTTTTTAAGTTGACAATTTTTTTTATATTTAGAAATTTTTTCAAAATTAACAAATTTTCCAATAATAACAAATTTTCCAAAATTGAGCAATTTTCCAATAATGACAAATTTTCCAAAATTGACAAACTTTCCAAAATTGCCAAATTTTCCAAACTTGACAAATGTTTCAAAATTGACAAATTTTTCAAACTTAACAAATGTTTTAGAATTGACAAATTTTGAAAAATTGACAAATTTTTCAAAAATGATAAATTTTCTAAAATTGACAAATAATTCAAAATTGGTGAATTTTCCAAAACCTAACAAATGTTTCAAAATTGACAAATTTTTTCAGGTTGAAAAATTTTTCAATACTAACAAATTTAAAAAAATTGTCAAATTCTCAAAAATTAGCCACTTTTTCAAAACTGACCGATTTTCCAAAATTGACAAATTTTCCAAAATTGACAAATTTTTTGAAGTGGACAAATTTTTCAAAGTTGACAAATTTTTCAAAGTTGACAAATTTTCCAAAATTGACAAATATTTCAAAATTGACACATTTTCCGAAGTTGAAATATTTTTAAAAGTTGACAAATTTTCCAAATTTGAAAAATTTTCCAAAATCGACAAATTTTTTGAAGTTGACAAATTTTCCAAAATAGACAAATTTTCCAAAATTGACAAATTTTCCAAATTTGAAAAAATTTTAAAATTGACAAATTTTCTATAATTTAATACAAAAATTGTTAATTTTAAATGATTCAATAATTTTCCAAAATTATAAATTTTCAAAATTTTCAAAATTTCAGTTAAACTGTAATTTTTTAAGGAATTTAAAAATAATCATGAAAGTCTGAATCGACGCGGAAAATTTGTTTATGACCTTGCAGAATTTTTGAACCACTTTTACAAGGTTTCAAATTTTTATTTTTCATTACAACTCCATAAAAATCTCATTTCTTTGTAAATTTTGAGGGAAGTCGAACTTTTGTGATTTCCTTATCAAATACGCCACCGAATTTAATTGATATTTTAAGCTTCAAAAAATAACTCAGTGAAGGGAGAAAGTTTCTCAGATACAAGATAAGTACGTCTAGGAACCTATTTATCCCATAAAACGACATTTAAAAAAAATCATCGATTATAAAATTAAAAACCCATACCCACGATCAAGTTAATTCAATTAAAGAGAGAAATTCCATTCGCAATAAATTCAAACATTCATTACCCCCTTCTCTCAGCACCGAGCTAACTTCTTTGGGATAGGATAAGCAGGCAATGTAGACATTGTATACCTTCGTCCAACTCCATCGCGTACCTATGGTTATAATAATATTTCGAAATACGTACACGTAAGAATATAATCACCGGCAGGAAACAGTGAAAGGGTAGAGGAGGGCTCAGCCGGCTTCTTACAAAAAGAGAAAATAATTAATGGGCGAGTAAATCTTAGAGCTCGATCTCGATTTACGATTACGCGTCCAACGTGGCGATAATTGACATTTTTCGGTAGCTCGGACGACGTGCGATTTCCACCAGCTAGATTGGCCTCCCTCGCCTCACCATCCACCTCAGCACGTTGTGCTCGCCCAGTACATATTAATCAAAACGTAATCAACGCGATAAACGTAAAAAGGACCTAGGTACGTAGTAATTTAAGACAAATATTGCCAATATCTTCGACTCTTCACCAGCTTGTCATCTCCCCTGACTCCTGGGAATGCTCATTAAGGCGGCCTGCTCGGTCGTTTGGCGCTCTTATAATTATATCGCGATGTACAATGTACTTCTGTCGGCACTCTGCCTCTCGATGCAGTTCAATTAAACAGCAAATAAATAAATATATAGGTACGCGAACCTGGATACATAGGTAAATTTACTCTAATCGATTTATTAACACCCTAAGGCATCGTGGAATTTTTTCACCTACTGTAGGTCTTTAGGTACGACGTCGACAAAGTATACTTAATCCTTTAAACAAGTCCTCCTCCTGCCCTCGTGACCATTTACTACTTCCTGCGTGTAATATTACAGTTGAAAATGTGCAGAAATATAAGCAAAGGTGTTACCTTCATCGGTCGCCATTTCCAATACGAAAACGTAATTATTTTCCAATCGATAAACGGGGGGCGTTTGTGAATAAAATAAGAAATTTAATAATGCAAAAAAATCGTCTACAACGCATTGTATAATATTTCGAAATAAAATATAAATGAAAAAAATAATAATAAGGCGAGAAATACGAACCCTTTGAAAAGTCACTTCGGTATGGCGAAAATAACACATTATAACAAACGTATCATTAACGAGTAGAATTTTTTAGTGTTTTTTTTCCACCATTACTCAGACTCCCGCGGTAATAACGACGTCTGGTGCCTTTTTTTTTTTTTTTTTATTAATCAAATTAAAAAAATATGTATTAGTTTGTCGCCTGGTTGTACCTATACGACATAGAATTTGAACGACGAGAAAACCAACAAGCAAAAAGGGTGACTTATTTGTATCACATCGATAATGTATTGATTGGGTATCGAAATGGGGTATCGATATATGGGTGGATAGCGTCATTTTTTCCTTAATGAGAACGCCCCCTTGGAGCTGAGAAAACTACAAGGGGGGTAGTTTGACGAGAAATTTGATTACCGAAGTCAAATATTGGTTTTTTAAGGTGTACCTAGGTAGGTATGTGTGTTTTTATAAGGAGAGAAAACAATGTGTAACGAATTTCCGTTAATACGACGACGACTTTGACCTTTATTATATTAGAACGAATGACACTCGTCGACGATAACGATGACGACGACGACGACGGCAAATTATCTCTTCGGAATCGTACCGTAGTGTAGTAATTATTACATAGGCCACGGTTCGTATTTAAGCTATGACCTTTGAAATTAATTCAATCAATACCATATTAATGTACGTGTATTTAGGCGGTCGAGTGGAGATCTCGGCGATGGACGACGGTGTCCGAGTAAAGAATACAAATCGGACCTTGAAGTGTGGCCAGGCTTGTTATAGGTAGAAGAGTGTTTGAAATAGATACCGAGTCGATAAGCAGGTTTGGTGAATGGATGCGGTGATTTACGAGATGTTGTGATATTGGCAAGTTTCGAGAGGTTTAGTGAGAGGTTCCTTATTGTGCAGGAGAAAAGTGAAGTGTCGAGGTAGGGTGGGAATGTATTGAAGTGAAGGGCGAGGAAGAAATATTTTGGGCAGTTTGGATAGGCAAATTTTCAGATTTTTTATTTCGAAGGAAATTCAATTGTTTTTGAAAAATATTCAAAAACTGCAGTTTGATCCTTATGTTATGATAAAATTGAATGTCTGCAAAAAAATACCCTTTTGTGATTTGGCCTGTCATCAATATTTCAGGTGCTATGGAACTTAGGTTATAATAATCGAGAAATTTTTAAAAATTTGGAATTATATCGAGAAGTCGAAAAATCGATAGTCGAATATTCAAAAAAAAGAGTATAGAATTTTCACGTAATAAAATTTTCAAAAAAAATTGACAATTAAATTTTTTTAATCCATAATCGCATCATCAAAAAAGTCGATAATCGAATTATTTAAAAACTGAAAATCAATGTTTTCAAAAAAATCCAAGATGAAAAAAATCGAAATTGCCAAAAACTAATCGTTGAAAAAATCGATTTCCGCAAATTTCACAAATAATCTATATAATCGAATTTCTTAAAATCGATGGTCGAATAGTCGAGAGATTGATACTTGGCTGAATTTCTAAAAAAAATCACCCAACGACTTGAAAAAAAAAATTCAACAATGATAATAGAATTTTATAAAAATTGATAATCGAATCCAAATAAGAAAAAAAAAAAAATCGATTTTTCCCACGATAGCCCCCTTTCCTCAGAACCTGTCACATATCTTGAAAAATTCAAGATTAAGTAGTATAAGAAACATCGATGATCGAAATTTTAAAAAAAAATCAATCTATCATCAAAAATGGATTTTCAAATTTAACGAACAATTAAATCATCGAAGTATTCCAAAATCGAAAGTTAGTCGAGTAGTTGAAAAATCGATACTCAATCAAATTTCTTCAAAAATATCACCAATCAAACTTCTTAAAAAAAACAACCATCAAAAATTTTTTCAGAAATTGAAAATCAAATTTTCAAAAAACTGATGATCAAAATTTTTTTAAATTTGAAAATTATATTTTTTGGAAAAATTTAAGAGCAAAAATAATCATTAAAAATTAATTTTTTAATTTCATAAACAGTCGATAATCGAATCTGTTATTTTGATAATCGACTTACCTAGTAAAAAATCGATAAAAAGATTCTTCGAAAAGTGGATGATCCAATGGACTTTTAAAAAATTTAACAACAAATTTCTCAAATAATTCTACGAATAAAAAATAATGGGGGTATTCAAAATCGATGATCGAAATTTTCGAAAATTCATCGTTTGATAAATAAGTTTTCAATAGTCGATATTAAACCTGTAATTTTGATAATGGAATCGTCAACAAATCGATAGTCGAAAATTTGAAGAAAAAAAGTTAAAATTTTCAAAAAATTGATAACTGAACTTCTCGAAAAAAAACAATAATCAAAATTTCTCTAAAAATCAATAAGTAATAGATTTTTCCAGTCGATTTTTTTTAAATCAAAAAATCAAAATTTTCAATGAACTCCAGTAAGTATTAAATAAATTTCCATGGAAATTCATTTTTTTATTTTATAAAAAACAAAATATCAGAAAGTCAAAAATAAAATAAGTAATAAAAAATAAACATTTTTCCAAGTTTTTAAAAGTCATAAAAAAATGTCATATAAAAAGTCTGACCAA
>FIZV01036502.1:0-11935 GCA_900050545.1 Trionymus perrisii | reverse complement strand
TTAAAATGAAACGGTTTCGGTTTCGGTTTTGGTTTCGTGTTTTAGGGAAAAATAACGGTTTTGTACCGGTTTCGGTTTTGTAACGGTTTCGGTTTTACATCCCTGCTTTTTTTCAATTTACTTGGCTAATTTAAAAAATTTATTTGATTTAAAAAATGAGTTTTTTTCCTCAACTGGTCAATTTTAATTCTGCAGTTGAATATTATTGTCATTGTAAACCGACTCTGAAATTTTCCATTTTTTCGCCTTCGTATTTTGGAAAAATTGTGTGGCGTAGACAATGCTTGAAATTTGCAGAATTTTCAAAATTATCGAAATTCTACCTGTACCATGAAACTGAAAAAAATCAACCTTTTTTGCCAAATTCGCAATTTATTTGTAATAAAATGATGTAAAAAATAGAAATTTCAAAAAATTAATTAGAGGCAGTTTACTTCTGTTCTTCAGGATAAACAATTTTTTTTTCAATTTTGTTGGTTGGTGAGTTATGGAATTTGTGTCCAGTGACACCCAATTTTAGGATGATATAAAACCTGTTGTTTTTTTCCAAGTTTCATTCGAACTACTTCGGATATTATCGGAGGTACTCGAGATATTTTGAATATTATCAGGAGTGCGTTAATGTTGATATTGAAATTGTAAATTATTTTTCGTAATAATTGAGATCGAATGGAATATTTTACCAAATTTAGCAATTTTTTTGGTAAATAAAGTATGAAAGAGATACGTGTTTGATAAAATTAACTTGAAAAATTTGTTACTCTTCTTATGTTTTTGTAATTATAAAATAGCCATTAATTATTGTTTGTAATTTGAAAATTTTGAAGACTACCTCAATTAATTAGTTTCTTGGGAAAGTTTATCTTATCAAACACTTATCACTTTTGTTTTTTAATTATTTTTTGAAAAATGCTAAACTTGGTAAAATATTCCATTCGATCTCAATTAATAGGAAAAATAATTTACGAGTTCAATACCAACGCACTCTTCAAGTCCTGATAATATTCGTAAAACCCGAAGTTGTCCGAATAGAACTTGAAAAAACCAAAGACATCAAAGGTAAAGTCGAAATGAGATCAGAGGTTAGCTAAAACTGAAAAACCAAATAATTTATAAAAAATGGCGATGATTTTTTCAACTACTGGGGATGGCCTGAGGAAGAGGGCCTCCAAAAATTAAATAAAAATTTCTAAAGAATTCTGTATTCTTTATTTTCCCTTCTACTGCCCAGTTTCTCCTTTTGGGAAGTTTTTGATTGACTTCTTTCTTCGGCCCCAAAACATATTAATTATTCATATTATGTTGATAAAATAAGAAAAACAGGTAATGCAATTTTTTTACGTTGAATTTTTCTGATTTTTATTTTATTTTATTTCTTGAAAATTTCAGAAAATGAGAAAAAGGGCCTATTTTTATTCATAAGAGAGGGGACATGTTAAATGTAAGGATGGTTTAGAGAAAAAATTGAGACAAAAATTAAGATTTTTTTTTAATTGAAAAAAAAAAGATTTTTTTCTCTGAAAAAATTGAAATATTTTTTAGAATGGTTAATACAAAAAATTAAGATGATTTTTTTTCCGAAGAAATTCAAAGGTTTTTCTCACAAAAAATTTAAAGATTATTTTTTTTTAAGAGAATTTTTTTTTGCATAGACTCCAAAAAATTAGGGGATTTTTTTCCTACGAGAAATTGAGAGATTTTCTAAAAATTTGAGAATCATTTTTACTTCAGAAAAATATATGGCTCCTTTGGAGTAATAACGTTTCATCTAAAAAAAATGAACTTCTTTAATTTTGGCTCAAATTGAAAACTGATCACAAATAAGCATGTTTTAGGAAAAAATAAGACGGTCAAATTTTTTTGAGATGAAACGTTATTACTCCAAAGGTGCGATATATTTTCTCCGAAAAATTGAAAGATTTTTTCTCTGAAAATTAGGATTTTTTTTTCAAAAGAAGAGAGTTTATCTCTCAAAAAATTGAAGAGAAGTTGAGAAATTTCGTTACGCTGACTCCGAAAAATTTCGATATTTTTTATTCCAAGAATAAAGTTCAGAAATTTTCGTCTTTTCCAATAATTTGTGAAGTATTTTTGCTATAAAAAAATTGATGAATTTTTTGTTCTCCAAAAAGTGCAAAGTTTTTTCTTCCAAAAAAATGAACAGATTTTTTTTACCTCTTCTCACGAGGAATTTATTTTTTCCCCTAAAGATCAATTGGGTAGCTATAATTTTTAATCGAAAAAAATTGAAATCCCCCCCCCAAAAAAAAAAAATTGAGAATTTTTTTCGCTCCGAAAAAATTTAAAATATTTTTTCCTCCAAAAAACAGAGATTTTAAAAGGTGACTAATGTGTACCTACTTAATGTTTTGTATTTTCAGAGCTTTCTAGGGTGTAAAGCTTATCACATTTTGAAATTTTACGTGCAGCTCGAGCATCCAAAAATTAAAGATGATTTTTTAAAAATAGGTTTCGTGTATTAATAAAAATGTGATTTTAGTTAGGTACTATAATCTACACACTCGTTTCTCAAAGGAAAAGAATCATTCATTTCAAATAAGAATGCGAATACTTCCAGCGAGGAAAAAAACTTGGCTCGAATGAGAAGAAAGGTAAAAATAAAATAATTATCTGCGAAGAAGTCATTAAAAAGTTGCATAATCGTGAAATATTGTTAGGTGGCTCAGCAATATAAAAATAGTCGTATAGTGAAATTTTACGAACATTTTCTGCTTAATAATAATTGAATTATCGGTTTTATCCGAATAATGGGGAACTTGCAAAATACTAATTGTAAAAAAATCACGAAACTCGTAAAAATTGCAAATCGTTAAATTTATATGAAAAAAAATTTATGCAGTTTTTAAATTTTACTAAATACTGACGTTCATGTCTGTTAGTAGCACACTGAAGATCATTTGTAGTAAAATAACCCATTCGAAACAATTTCGTTCACGTATAGTGGTATTTTCAACCGTCCTTAATACTTGTGTATTGTTCAAAAATACAATAGCTCGGCGTAGAATTCCCGCAGAGTTATTTCAGTCGAGCACTTTACTTACACTATTGCGAGCAAATGTGTAAAGTCCCTGGAGCCTAATGTGTCTCCTCTTGTGGTCTATTCAATAGGTGTGTTGGCTGTTTGTCTCTCGTCTTCAATTCTACGTGAATTAATTATTCATTTTTTTCTCGCTCGAGGTACTCGTACTTATATCGCAGATTGGTCCACCCATCGTAATAGTACGTAGTTTCTTCATCGTAATGTGATCGTATGTCATTCTCATTCGTTACGTAATATCAGCTAACAGGTAAACCGCCTGCAGAAAATTTCCTCTTTCGTACCACCCTAAAAAATTCACCGCGATAGAGACGGTGGTGTCAGGCGTCTGACGTATTCGCGGTTCGAGCAAAATTCGTGACAAATCGCGAAAAACACATTTTTTACGATTTTCTTCCTTCTCGTCTCGTTGTAATTTTATCGTATAATTAGTATGTACACGTACTTGGGCATATCGTACGCTTCTTCACGTGTTTTTCTTACATTCGAATAATTTTCAACATGCAGGGTACTTCTCGCATACGTTACGTATTTATTTCGCGTACGTAATTTATGAGGTTTTAATCCAATTTTATAGCCCTTTCATTTTTTGCGAAGGTACTTTACAATGACGACTGACGAGTGTCTTGTTTTCTCGATAATTTGGTCGACAATTGATGTATCGCAGTGTGCAGTACTCTCTCTTGTATGTAATATTTTAAATATTTCTTATCGAAGATGAAAGAGGCAACACATTACACCGTCATTATCAGCATTTCGGAATCGTTTTTCGAAGCCTGTTATTTTAATCTGTACTTTATCTTTCCGTGTTGTACATCATTCGTGTGTATCATGTTTCGAGATATTTTTGACCTTAATGAAACCTACTTGTCATCACCATTCTCAATGTTTATATGTATTGCCTGACGCAAGGTACACCTTATGAGGATTAATTTTTATCAATGTGTTCCTGGCATAAGAGTTTTATTGCATATTGAGCTGGGTATTGCAGGAAAGTTGATTTACTGCGTTTTTGTAATTTTTTTCTCAAAGAATTGCCTACATGATTGAAATAAATAATTATTAGATATTCTAAATGAATCTTTTTTTTTTTACATTCTTCCAGGTTACTTACTAGATTTCTTTTCAAGAAAAAGAATTAATTAGTAGTGCAAGAAAGAAAAAATCTCATAAATTTTAAAATAACTTTTTTCAATAATAAAAAATTGACAATTTTATTCTCGAAATGTGCGGTTTTGGCAGGGTAGATGATTACTTTTTGCATGGTTGGAAAGTTTTCAGTAAAAAAAATACGCAATTATTTTAAATTTAAATTTATTCATTTTCTGATAGAGAAGTTGTGGAAGTTCGACTTCCCCTCAAATTTTCAAAGAAATGAGATTGTTATGATGAAGTGGTTATAAAAAAAATTTGAAAACCTTGATGGTTCAAAAAATTTGCAAGATCTTGAAAAAAAGTTTCTGCATCGATTCAGACTTCCAAATTCTATGTATTCAATTTTCACATCATGTTATGATTTCAATTCATTCTTTTGACATATTTGAGAAGTACGTAGGCGGAGAGGGGGAGAGATGATTTTTTCAATATTCTCAAAAAAAAATTACAGTTAATACATTCCTGAAAAATTGTCAATTTTTGAAAAATTATTGTATCATTAAGAATTAACGATATTTAAAAATTCGATAATTGACAATTTTTGAAAATTAATAATTTTTGTGAATTATAGAATTAAAAAAAAATCAACAATTTTTGAAAATTTGATCATTTTTAAAAATTTTGCAATTTAGGCAATTTAATAATTTTTGAAAATTCGAAAAAAAAAAATTACTCTGAATTAGAAATTCTAACACTCAAATAAAAAAAAATGGTACAGCTTTTCAAAAAATTGAATTTACAACTTACTCCATATAACAACCCTCTCCCTCTTTGAAAAATTGATGCTGTAATGTATCGACTTTCTGACTTCCTTATATTTTTCCTCAGATTCGTCACTGCAGTTTTTATCCATTAATTTTCATTTTTCTAAAATTAATAATTATCTGGAATATAATTTTTCAATTTTTTTTTTTATGAATTATGTTTTAAAATGAAAATTGTTTAAAAATTCTTGGATTAAATGTTGAAAAATTTGCTTTTAAGCAAAGTTAAAAAATTTGATTTTAAAATAAAGTTGAAAAAAATTATTGTTAAACAAAATTTTGAAAAGTTACTAAATATCTTTATTTAAAAAAGTAAAATTGCTTAAAATCAAAAAAATTGAAAAAAAAACAAAATTTAATAAGAAAATAAAATTTTGAGAAAACACTGAAAAAATTGTGTAATAAATTTTTTTTAAATCATACCATCATACTTATATGTAGTATCTTAAAAAAAAATTAAAATTCTATTTTGAACTTGATTTCAAAAAAAATTCAAGTACCTATCTGAACAAGATTTAGAAAATTACATTTAAACAAAATCGCAAAAAATTAGACAATTTATCTAAAGAAATAAAAAATAAAAAATGAAAAAAAAAACTTTTAAATACTGGAATAATTATAATTTTTGAAAAAAATGAAAAAAATTGTTATTATTTTACAGTTTGAGATGAAATAAAATACCCATCAAAATTTTGAAAAATGAAATTATATTTTCAACGAAATGGAAGAAAATTGTTTTAAAATTTTTTCAGAAGAAATCCTGTTTTAAAATAAAACCTTTTTTTTCAAACTAAATTTTAAAAGATTTGGGTTTGAATAAAATTAAAAAAAATTTCTTCAAAACAAAAATATTGAAAAGTTTGTGGGAAGAGGGGAATTTGTAAGTCATTAAGCACGTGAGCAATTGAAGAACTTTGATTACTATTTGGGTTTCTTTTTTCAATACGATAGATTAGGTACTAAAGTTGGGTACTTTTCTAAAAGAAAAAATTGTTTTCAAATCTGGAGATATACTTTTTTTAAATTTTCAGTCGCTTATCAAGTACGTATAATTTTTACAGAATTTCTCAACGTTTAAAACTTTTCAAAAATCAATTTTCGCAACTTGAAAGAAAAAATCAAGTACATATCTATACCTTGGTACAGCTTTCCTCTTGAAATATTCGTAATTTGGGGAAGGAAGTGCTCGTACTTTTTGTATAAAAAGTTTTTAAAAATTTTTGAAAATATTATTCTTTAAAATTTTCAATTTCTTGAAAACAAGTGTTTCCGATTTTCCAATTATTAGTACATAATCAACTAATCATGTTTAATTTTCTGAAACAATTTTTCAAAAAATGTCGAAGCAAATTTTTCCAAGTTATAAAAAAAAATTAGTAAATAAAGTGCGTATGATAATTTTTAATTTCTAAGAATGTGTGCCGAATTATTACTTATTTAATTTTCTTCTATCAGCGGTTTTTTAAAGTTCTTTTTTTTCAATTTTTCAAAAAAATTAGTTTTGAAATTTTTCTGAAACTTATTTTTTAAATAAATCTTGAAAATTGTGTTTTTTTTTATCGATATTTCATTTTTAATTTGTTTTAAAATCGACTTTTTAATTCTCAAAATTTTAATTTTTTGGCCATACTTGTTGATGAAGTATGCTTTTATAATTTTGAAGATTAAAAAATTGGAAAAAGGAGATTTGAAGTGCTAAAAAGTTTGAAATATGCACTCCTGTATCCTTATCCTTTCAAAACACACCAACAGAACAATTAAATTCATTGCATCAATGTAAACCAATTTTAAATTGAAGATTAGTGACTCTTCGTCGCATAATGTTGTAAATCTTCCTTATATACGAGTGTGTTTCATTTCCTGGTCCCGTTTCAATTTCTATCTCGAGTCTTACTTGCGTCGTAGGATTCTTACGAATTCATTTTAATAAATTAAGTTTAGAATTTGAAACGAAATGTGCGAGTGTTTTTGCAACGAATTCAATTAAAATTTAATCTAAAAATGTAATGGAATACTCAATCAGAATTGGAAGTACTATGAAACACAATTACGAGAAGAATGTGATATGAATTCGGAAAACTGAAATTTTTGAAAATTTATTATAAGCTAAATTTTATTTTGTATCCAGTACCTGCGTTGATTGAAAACATTATTGGCTGGTAGCTTATCTAGCTATATGAGAAATTCCATATTTTCTTGAAATTGTCTACGTAGGTATGTAATATGTATCATCAATCATCAATGTATAGCAATTAGCAACCTACTACGATAATTTATGAGATGTGTAATAAAATACATACGAGCCCATTCGTTCATTTTCGAGTGTTTTAATCACTCAAACGACTCACTCTCGGTAGGAGGATCCTCTTATTATATCCATTTCATTATTACCCCTTTCAATTCGCCATACTCAATGAGAGATAAAATTCAGCAGTACAATGTTTGAAGAATTATAACGTAAATCAGCTGACGACCTTATCCTACATTCGTATTCCGGACCTACATACCTACTGCGAGTAGGACATGGCAACATCGATAAATTGAAATTTATACAAATCGCGTAGATTTTTGATGATAGTACTCTTGTACTCGTGCTATTATTTTTATATCGTAAGGGTACCATCGATATAAAAACAATACAATACTTTCAGTTCGGTATTTTTGCTGGCAACAGAGTGCGAATAATTTTATATGGGCGAAAATTGGTAACATCATATATCTTACGACGCTATGTGTTCAAGGTGAAACCTGAATCATGAATGTGGTACCGGCCGGACATACTACGCTAATTTTCTGCGCAACTTTCAATGTTGTGGTTGTGGGAATTATTATTAAAAATTCAAGTACATGATACGTTGTATAACTCACTTGTAAACATACAATGTACGAGTATAGTTAGCACTATCCTTCATTGCAGACGTCTCTATAATAAATGCATGTCAATTGCAACTAAAATGACAACAACGATACGAGTACATTAAAAAATTATAATATTTCTGTGATATGCGGCAACAATGCAAAACATACGACTTCACATAAATTTATTATCTTCTGTATTACTATATGTAATCTTATAAAATCGCGTAGCGTCGCCTCGGTTTTGTTGTTGGTGTTATTATGCATTGTTTTCTTCTTCTTCTTCTTCTTCCTTCCTTTTTTTTTTGATTTGTGTACTTTTTTTTTTTTTTTTTTTTTTTGAAGTACACGTAATCGATTCTTCGATTGCACGACGTAGGTTTTCATTTTCATCGCAATTGTTTTGCCATCCAGTGCTAGAAGGGTACGCTCCAATGGGTTTGGTTCCCAAAATACTCACGTGTACTGTTGGCAGGATGTATGGTACTGGCTTCCTCCTTCTCTTGAACCTCGAAGTACCTGCCTATGTATTTTCAGTAAGTTGGTGTGTCGATTTTGTGCAATAGTAGGTTTCGAAAGAAGCCATCGAAGTTACATTTCGCATTGCTCGTTCGAAGTATCAAACGTGTTTGAGAAATTGTGTAAGGTCTCAGGTGTGATTTTCCAGGATATTCGGTTAAAGAATAGACCAGCTAGGGTGTATGAATATTATGGGATGTTGGAGTAGGTATCGTTTATTAAAGTTGTGCTCTGTTCATTTTAAATCTTCGATGGAAGCTTAGAAATGAGTTGAGTAATTTTTTCTTGCTAAAACATGCTTGAATTAGGGTTTTGAAAGAATGTGAATTTTCGAAATCTTAATTGAGAAGGAGTCTAATTGCAGTTTCTTCTGAGTAAGTAAGTGAGTGAGTAAGTAAATTCCTAATTTTTTGAAAATTTTTATCAATTTTTTTCGAAAAATGTTTGCCACCTCTTTTATTTTTTATCAATAATTTTAAATAAATTTTCTGTGGTACTTGTTTGTTTTGTTAATTTTTGTTGTTGAAAAAAAAATTGAAAATTATAGGGGAAAAATCTCCAATTAAAAAAAAATGAAAGATCAATTAAAAGGCTATAGCAGGGTAAGATAGGTGATTTGGCCTACGACGCCTTTTTCACTTTTTTTTCAAAAAATCTTCTTACTGAGGTAAAAGATAATTTTAGAAGGTATCGTGACATTCCCATCACCCTTGAGGGGAGTGGTACCTCGAAAAACGCTGTTTTCACCGTTTACGCGATATCTCATGCATTTTTTCAGTCGATTGAAGCGAAATTTTGTGGATAGTAGGGGGTTCTGACTACAAACAACCACAATTTTTTTCAGATTTTTTTGACCTTGACGATGACCTTGAAACGTGTTTTGAAAACTTTAAAGGCAAATTTAAAAAAAAAAAAAAATGAACACATTTCTGGAAAAAATTTCTATGTGTTTCTAGGTGTATTTTGAATCCCCATGAATTTTTTCAGATTTTTCGGAGTGGTGGAAATTGCCTAAAATGTCTAAAAACCGGATTTTTTCAACGTTTTACGGGCTTATTCAGTGTGAAATTAAGTTTTGGCAGCATGCTTGCACTATTGATTTCAAATTATGAAATAATAACAATTTTTGGACGTATTTCGAAATTCTTTCCCTTTTCAGGGAGATGGTACCTCGAAAACCACGATTTTCATCATTTATGAACATTTTTCAGCCGATCGAAGTGAAATTTGGTGGATAGTAGAGGGTTATGACTACAAATAACCACAATTTTTTTCAGAATTTTTTGACCTTGACAATGACCCTAAAACGTGTTTTGAAAACTTTAAACGTAAATTAGATTTTTTGAAAAAAAAAAGTGAAAAAGGCGTCGTAGGCCAAATCATCTATCTTACCCTGCTAGAGCTTTGTTTCAAATGAAAAACTAAAAATTGAATCTGATAATTGATCCAGCTTGAGAAAAACTAAGCATAAGTTTGAACAATTGAAGCAACACCAAGGAGTTTATTTGAAATAATGAAATAATAGATACATAACCGAATTTACCTCAAATATGCACATGAACCGGAATGAATTAGTCGTAGGCGGTATTTCAGGAGATTAAGAGTAAAAAGATCATTTGTTTTCTTCATCCAAGACTTGTATATAATTCGCGGCTTCTCAGTGCTACAGACATGTGTAATGTGTATTTATTCGACATACGATGAACCGAAAGACAAAGATAAACATTTGCTGCTCAGATACGAACATTTTGCACCGATGAACTTCAAATAATGAGATTATAAACCTTTGTTTACTCGCTTAACTCCTTGTTAATGAATAACTTTTCTTAGGTATCTGTCAATTTTCACTTTCAAGTGTATACATATTTATAAGGTTTCCTTTACACGACGGCTTATGTTGTCGAAGAGAATATGTACCTACCTACTACCTAACTACCTAGTACCTACCTAGACCTACCTACACATATAATCTTTTATCTTTTTCCAAATGTTCGTTGAAACTTTCATTTTTTTTTTCTACATTCTTCCCACGTTCTATTAGCTCTTATAATGATGTAATAAACAGATAGATAGGTATTAGGTACGTAGGAAAAGAAAAGGCCTACGAGTCACCAATTATTAATACAAAACAAACGACTCACATTTTATTTTGAAAAAATATTTTTTCACAAACGAGTAGTAATAAGACCAAAACTTAATTGGAGGCGTAATTTCAACTTGATAATCCTATAAATTGAGCAGTGATCGTTTGATGACTGGCATCATTCGTAAAAGGGTGGTAAAATTGAGTTCGTAATTTTGATCGAGTATACCTAACCATTTGGTGCCCGAGAAGAAACTGACGGTTACTTTTTTAAAATTTTCATGTTGACATGATCTCCATGCTTCGGTTAGAGCAAAATTTCAAGAAATTTCTCGAAACATATAATTTGGGCAGGAAGTAGGGACCTAAATCTACCTCTGATATATGGCATAGGAACCCCCCCCCCAAAAAAAATACAATTATTGGGGGTTTTAAACAAATAGTGGAAGAAATTTACAAAAAAAAATTAGGTAATAAAATTTTCATCTTAGGCATTCATCATTTTGGTCCTATTTCAGTTCCAAATTTTCAAACTCTTGTTTTGATTTTTTTTTTTCAATGAAATTTTTTTTTTTTAAATTCTCAGTAGAAGAAATCAATTGTAATAAAAAAAATCCTCTACCGAAAATATTTTCTTTGAGGGGGAAGGGTATTCCAATACTTTGAAATATTTTCTTAAAAAAATATATCTGAAACAATTTGTCATGGTACTACATGCCCTGCCAGCCTGATGGGTGGCAGCACTGAGTATAGTGATTAGCTCTCTCGCCGAATTACATATGTAATTCGGTTGAGATTAAAATTTATTCCTATGACAGCCGCCGTTCGTAATCGCAGAAGGCTGCGGGTTTCCTAATATCGCAAGTACGTACCAATAATATTTATGGACCGTTTCTTTAAGCTTGACTAATAATATAATCATTTAACGTGATATGTGTAAATAATGTTTAGTGAAGTGTATTTCGCGTTTTCATTCCAACGGCTGTGTCCGAGCCCGAACTACATCTTTCAAATTTTTTGTAATTTTTAAAAATTTATTTCAATAATATATATTTTTTTCAAAAAAAAAATTTAATTCTCACTTTCTTTTGAAAAGAATTTCAGAAGACTTTTAAAGGAAATTGAAGAAAAATATTCGTTTTTTGCAGTTTTATTTCTTGAAATTTCTATTTTTGATTGCAATTTTTTAATCATATTTTTTAAAAAATTTATAGCAGTTTTTAGAAAATTTCAAAAAACGTATCTCAAATTTATTCTCATTCGAGATTTTTTCATCGATACTTTTTCCTCAAATATATATATTGAGGGAAAAAATTAAAAAAGCGAGTACAAGATAAGAGAAAAACTAAATAAATGATAATCCTAATAAGCAATTTCGGTAAATTTGGAGAAAAATCTGTTATTTACAGCGTCGAAACCAGCGTCAGGGCAATCATGATGTTTTACCCTGATTGGAAAAATCCATCGATTTCTCCACTTTTGCTCAAAAAATTCCAGAAT
>FIZV01036490.1:0-10024 GCA_900050545.1 Trionymus perrisii | reverse complement strand
CTAAATTAAATTTTTTTTTACATCACCTTTGAAAAAAATTTTTAATTTTTTTTTTTTTTTTTTTACAACGCGTAAGTTTTGTTGCAGATTGGCATTTGTATATTACCTACGAACTTAAGTTTTTAATTTGAATTGTATTCTGAAATGCCGAAAAATGTTTCGTTAATTCGTAAAGGAAATTTTATCAAACTTATTCAGTGTTTTATAAATTTCAATGTTATAAATAATAAAAGTAAGTTCTTATTATACGTACCCGTACCATTTAGCTAGATTCATATTGTTATGTTAAAAATCTATGTAGCTTGTTTTCGATATTTGAAAAATTAGCTAGATACCTACGACCTACGTATTACGTGCAATTCCATTGCACCCGAAAGTGTACGTTGAGAGTTGATGTAGCGAGGCAAGGCTACTAAGTGTAGGTACCTATTACATTCACAAAAAATTAAAATAACTTCTCTAAGTTCAATAACATTTTTAAAATAAAATTGTAAAATTTTATAAAAATTTAAAAATCGACTTTGAAAGATTTTTTGAAAATTTGTCTGAATTTTTAAAATAATCAAACTTTAAAAAATAATGTATTAAAATTTAAAAGTTAATAGGTAAGTTTTTTAAATTTTACCAAATTTTTAAAATTGATTAAAATTACTTACTTTCGAATTTTCACACAGTTTATAAAATGGCAAAAATTTTTTCAACTTCAAAAAATCTGAATTTTGAAAATTGATGAAAATTCAATAATTTTTTGAAATTCAAAAATTGTCTTATAAAGTTTTATCAAATTTAAAAGATTATTATTTTTTCTTTTGAATTCCCAACTTTGTAGATTTTTTCAAATTTTGAAGACTAGCCAATTTGTAAAAGTATAAAAATTCATTTGACATCAAAAATTAACAAAATTTAAAAACCTTAATTGAAGTTTTTTTTTTTAATTTAGCTGAATTTTGGAAATTGATCGAATTTTAAAAATTTGTTGAAATTTGAAAATATCAAATTCAAAACTGTCTATCAAAGTTTTGAATTTTCTAGTGTGAAGTTCTATCCCAATTTAAATAATTTCCCAAACTTTAAAGATTTTTTCAAATTTTTAAGATAGATCTATTTCAAAAATTAATTCAATTTCAGTAAGAAAACCTTTAAAAATGCTTTTCAAAGGGGTTGAAATGGCCCCCAAAACCAATTTCAAGACTTTTTTAGATTTCCAATATGTAATGGTAAAAGATGACTTTAGAGCGTATCAAGAATCCTTGATCTCACTCTCGAGGCCTATTACACAAAAAAGATTTCGAGCTTAAAAATTCCACCTTCGCGAGTTTTCTATCGATTTTCGTCAAACTTAGCATGTAGGTAGGTAGGTACTAGGTAGGTACGGGTACTCAAGGGAATTGCTGAGAAATTTTTTCAGATTTTTGCGACCTCTAGAATGACCTTAAAAACGGCTGAAAATTTTCATCAAATATTCATCATTATATTAAATAGACAATTCTATGCTTTGACATAAATTTTTGATTTTCTCCCGAAATTTTGACCCATTTTGATAGGTTGCATTCTTGCATAACACTTTTTCCAAAATCTCGAAAACAATGACTCAAATTTGTGCTCAAAATTCTTCAAAAATTCTCAAAAAAATTTTCGTCGAAATATCTGAATTTTTCGCGGAATTTCAATTCATTTTGATAGGTCGTATGGCACTTCTTTCTAAATCTCGAAAATCAGACCCCATTTTGGGGTCAGCATTCTTCAAAAATAAGTACTCAAAAAATATTTTCGTTCGAATATTTGAATTTCTCGCGAAATTTTAACCCATATTTTGGCAGGTCGCAAGGCTACTTTTGAATAATTCTATAACAGTTCATTTTTACTTGAAATTAGAGAGGGCGCGACCTTAAAATTCGACTGCGCCCTATTGTGCAAGCCACTTTTCGCGAACTTTGGTTCAATGTGCGTGGAATGAACTCCTTCATGCTATGGATATGATTTTTTTTGGGCCCCCGACTTTACGACGCCCGCGTAACCATAATCACACCCAAGGTGCACAAGCGCCCCATTGTGTAACTGGCCAGCTGAAGTGAACATTATATTCGGAGGGAGGGGAGTGTCTTCTACTAACCTGTAAAAATTTTTTTGGGCCTGAGCCATTTTAAAAATTAGGGGTTTTTAGGCTCCACTCGCCTTTTGGACACTAAAAGCTAACTGAAATTTTTGGGCTGCAAAAGGCAAGCAAAATTATATTTCAAGAGCACTTCTTTCAGTTGGACTGTAGACTACTAATCCCTCAGGTATTGAAGTAGGCTTCGAGAGACATCAATCAAAAAAGGAAGTAAATATTCCAATTCGGCACTAATAGTAAACGACAATCATCAATTTCTACGTATCACCAAGTTTTCAGTTTTTAAGGAACGTTTCATTTCTTTTCTCATAGGTAAATTATGTTTCAAAGAATGGTCCAAAGGTACTAGCCGAAATGGGAGGTAAACCGAAACAATATTCCATAAATATCACAGAAAACGAGAACGTGTACTTCACATGTACCATTGAACCGTATTACTATAATAGTAAAAATTATAGTATTGAATGGTTCTTTAATGTAAGTAAAACTGCAGGTATTTCGAATGTGCAATTTTTTGAGCTACCTATATATTTTTGAGTAATATAAGCATGCCGCGTGGTTGGATTTTAAAAACCCATCATTACGTTTACCTTTATAACAGACATGTTTCCTTTTAACTCAGAATCACAGATTAAAATCGAATGATGAAGTCTATATCCTACAGAATAATTCAACTTTAGTACTGCCACGTATTACACATCGCTACTCTGGAATCTACAGTTGTCACGTTGAGACAGATACTAGTGTTGTACGAAGTAATAATCTGCGAATAAGTATTTTGGACGATCCAACACATGGCACTAATCCAAAAAGTAAGTAATATGGGTCTAACGAATACACTGCATAATACCATTACTTGGCACCATATTTTTGAGGTCATTGAGCTAAAACTGAATTTGCGAGACTAAGATCCGCAATAAAGGAGGAAGCTATAAAAATCAGACATACTGCAGGGCATCTTAAATCCTTCCTTAGGACACCAAATAGGACCTGTGTACCAATTTTTAGCTTGCCACCAAGACTCTAAAAGGTACACAATATTAAGAGGGATTTCATCTTTGAGAATGCAGCAAACTTCTTCCCATTGTGTAATTCGCACAATATTAAAAGATAGGATGACACAAGAACAACTTTAAAGCGATGCTTTAGCCTAACTCATAACTCTGTCACTACTGGATCAGCAAATACCAATTTCATGTAATCTTTCCACAGACCTTCCGCTTTTGGTCACAGAAATATTACATTTTGATTCAATAGTTGAAGGCAAAAAGGTGACATTTAAATGCAGAATATACCCCAATAATAGAACAAATATCAGAAACATTGCATGGTTCCGTGATGTAAGTGTGAAACAAGTTTTTAACGCCTATAAATTTAATTGCATTATTTGAGTCATCACTGCGCGCACTCATTCGCTGACTGCTCTTATCTGTGTTTATTTTTCAATCTATAATTTTCAATCAGGGCCACCAAATATATCCTGATGATGTGAAAACCGAATCTTACAGTGTGACTTTCCGCATTGTTGCAGTCAGAAAAAGAGAAATTGGAAATTATACTTGTAAGGCCGACACTGACACTGGTACCTTAACAAGTATTCCTGTGTCACTATCATCTGTTCAAGACGTAAGCACTTGGACATTTATTTCTACACGCAGAAAATATAAACTGAAATATTACTCATTTTTCGTCTTTAATTCTCAATTACGGAGTTTCTTTCTTTATTTTTCACAGGCACATGAAGATCCAGGTAATGTAGAGACAAGCACAGGCAACAAATGGTTGGAGTACTTTGAGCTGAATATCTCTCTTCCGACTCATGAGCAATACAAAATTACTCACTTCATCACCCCTAATGATGATGAGTTTCATTAGAGAATATAGTACTCGAACCAATTGGCCTCTTCATAGGATAGCTTTCAAAAATACACCGTATCTACACAAAAATTCTAATTTGCATCAAAAATGGTATCAGGAATCAAAAATTCCGGTATCACTCCAAAAGTACGTGCCAGACTGGGAAACCCGTTGCATATAAAAGCTCAAGTAGGCGACACGGTGTTTTTCATTTGTGATGTTGAACCAGATACAACTAATATTCGTAAACTTAGTTGGTTCTTTAAAGTGAGTGAAACGAGTGTCTCTCTAATCTATGATTCTCATACCTATTTAAACTACCTCGTACCTATTTCATAAACATAAAACATAATGTTGAATTTTTTCAGGATCAGCCCATAGAAGAAAGCAATAAAGTTCATTACTTGTACGGTAATTACACTATGGTACTTGTGAATATTACACAAGCATCCATCGGACTATATCATTGCAAGGTTGACACCAAAACTGGTAAAAATTCAGTATCAAGTGATCATGTGACAATGGGTGTGCAACGAAGGAAGAATCCAATGAGTAAGTAATACAAGACCACCATATAATTAGCAATCGATTCGAGTAAGTAATAAGTATAGCTCTTGCAGAATAACATTACAATAACTCACTTAACCTTTATTATTATAAGTCTTGATAAAAAAGGGGATCAGTGGCTCTGGCTACCCATTTACTATGACTGAAAGAATTTGACTGTGACAAAGGTAGAAAAAACATAGGAAAAGAATTCCAGAAAATCTGCAAAATTGAAATATTTCACCGATGAATTGCATTGTTGCGATTTTATTCAATTAGGCACGTGTAGGTATGTACTTGAGGATTTGAGGAAAATAAGAAATTCAAAAATCGCAAAAGTCATGAAAAATTTAAGAAAAAAAAATGAGCCACCACTTTGAGGATTCGCTCATCTTCCCTTGGAAGTCTGCTATCTCCATTTTGAAAGGATCCCTTCTTCTCCTGCAATTTTGCATAATTAGTAGATGTGAAAATGTCCAGATGATTTTCATACGAATGGTAAAAAATTGAGGGGAAGGAGGGGGTCCTGCCAAAATATTGTCTGTAACAGCCAAAATTACTGTAGGGATCTCAATTTATAAATTTTGTTTGATTTTTTTTTTTTTAAATCATCCTAAGGAACAGTGATCAGACTTTCAAGGAAAGGGACTGATCCACAAAAAATACGGGTGTCTTGAAAAAAAATGACAAGTTGTTTTTTTCTTACAGATTTCAGATCAAGATTCAGTTATAAAATTGCTTTTAATAACAATCTAATTACAGGGACTCTTATTTTTTTATTACACCGTAACATTCGCTCAACTTTTTATAGATGATACCGACCAGTACTTCTTAATCCTGGAATTGGAACAGCACCCAGACAGAATCTTTGAAGGAGATGATATAAGCATCTATTGCAACATTTTCCCTAGACCAGATTGGAGAACTGAAATAGAATGGTTCTTTAATGTAAGTAAAACAAGAACCTCGAAACTTTATATAAGTATGTAGTAGACTGAACAAAGATCGAAAAAACGGTTGTTTGGGAGGAGCTACCTAGATGAATCATTCCATCTACCTGTCTGGAGAAATTTTTCATTTGCAGCGAAAAAAATATTTCTTTTTCAACATGCAGTATCTCAGTCCCTTCAGTAGTGATAATGAGGGTAGGCAAATAGATATACACTTTGTTGAAATAAGTTGCAGACCTATAAAGTGACAGGGGTAATTCTTAACAGGTACACGCTGCTTAATGTCACTTGAAATAAAGTACCTTCGAAACAATACCTACATCTTTATATTACACATACTTATTCATTTTACATAATTTTATTACCTACTTTAAAAAAATTCAACTATAATTTTATTTAATTCAGGGCAGAAAAATTCCTTACGAGTACTTCCACGGAGTTATAAAAGGGCAAACTCTGAAAATATACGAGATTCGAAAAAGCGACGTTGGAGATTACATATGTAAATTTACAACTAAGGAAAACAGAGATTACAGCAGTCTTCCACTGCCGCAGTTTAAACTTAAAGACAAGAAAAGTAAATTCACGTACCCTTTCCACGAGACAGATTCGGAGTCAAAAACAAAAATACACAGATAGGTATCGAGGAATTTGGGAAGATACACTACCGCCAAGAATGAGTTCAGAATATGGGCGCCCATAAGCAGAATAAAAATTGTTGCCCCTTTTAAAATATGAAAACACTCCTCCTCCCATAACATTTTAACTACATACTTTTTTACGATTTTTAAAAATAATTCATTCTTATATTACTTTTATGAATACAAACTCAATTTCAGCAGAATCGGATAAAAAAAAGTTGTCCTGTTCTATCTACAGCGATTTATTTAAATTTTGCTATGAAAAATTCAACCTTTTCGATCTGCATAAAAACGATAAATGATAAAATAAGTTCTATGGGCCGGATCCAGCTCATTTTTGTTATGAGGGTGTATTGGGGTCTCATAAGTCACAAATATACATTTACCAAAAATAAGCCAGATCTGACCCATATAACCCATTCTAGGTCTCAAGGAGTTTAATTTTCCATGACAACATTTATATGAAAAAAATAATGAGGAATTGTGCCATTGTGCCCTCCTAGTTTCCTCCCAGGCTCTCATGAACAGACAGGTGGGTAGGACATGCACATAAAAGCAGGGCGAGACCATAAAATTAAGAAATATGAATTTATTTACTCATAAAAACAAACAACTTTGGGGTAATCAATCAAGCACATATAAACAAAGATTAGGTGGTTACACTGGACTGGGCAGGTAGTTGGTGTATTTTTCTAATTTGCAAAAATCACAAACAAATGAAATCAAGAAAAAGAATCTTAATCAGCCCATGGTTCGGATGGGTTCTCGGATACTAAAGTTGTCCTAATCATAAGCCGATCGACGCAAGTGTACAACACCCACGACACCACATTAAGAACCATCAAAATCAAGATCTGAACATGCAGACCGACGGACCCTGCGTTGTATGAACTTGCTGCAGCTGCAATTCTCTACAAAATAAGTGGGAAAATCAGTATACAGTAGGTTTTCATCATCTGATCATCTGATGAACACCACTGGTGTCACTGGCTTGGTCAACTTACGCGTATAAAGTGAAAAACTGCGAACGCCGAAGCACTGTTGTTCGGGTACATGGTACCCAAAATGTCGTACATGCCAGTGTACAAAAATGCATCTCCCATGCCTGATAAAGCGGCTGCGATCAACAAAACCCAACTCCTGCACATGTATTTTTTGATTTTTAAAATTAATCGAGAAAATGGAGCAAGTCCAATTTTGAGCCCTACAGATTTTTTGATTTTAAAAACGTTCCTTCTAGTTTATTTGCCTTCGTAACTCTTCAAATATGAGTTTTGAAAAATTGCCGTTATCTCCTTTCTCCTCCCTCGATATTTTCAACATGAAAATTGATGAAAGTAAGTATTGATTTTTTTCACAGTGCGTACTTTGACACTCGTTTTTAGCAACCTGTTCATTAAAAAGAAAAGAAAAAATGATGGGTACACAAACACATTAAGTATTTTGAAAGACTTCCCAAGAGGCGAGGTTCGAGATCTTTTAGTGGATGATTGGCACACTCGAAGGAACATTTTAAAATCAAAAAAATCAAAATCTTTGCCAACCCCATTTACAATTTCATTTCCTTATTTCACTGAACTAAATTTCACACGATATGCTTACGGTAAGGGTACAATTGGTAGATCGCTTGTGTAAAATCGAACAGAACCATCCGGTAATGCTAAGAAAGCTACGAGGTAGCATGCCAAATTACAAATCAAAGCTAAACTGATCAAGGATCTAAGTCTGCAAATTCTTCTGCCACCTACTGCAATAGAGACTGCTCCACCTATTGCAATAAATCAACCCAAATCAATTGATAGGTAACCTCTCAGTCACACTTACACTTATATATTTGGTCGTATAATTACCAAATATTCCACCAAAAGCTTGAACAATATCGCAAACCACTTGTAAATCTAAAGTTTTGAAATTCCTCGATAAATACGCAGAATATAAGGTTCTAATGCTGAGAAGACTCGTGAACGTTTCATTAACACCTACAAAAATCATTTGAATCAATCAATAAATTAATATTTTTAATCACGGAAAATTCCCCTTTACCGATGGTGATCATCGCAGCAGACAACAGCAACATTCGAGGAGTTATCAATAGTTTGCTCGTTTTCAATATCTCGTTACACGGTGACTTAACGACTTCCTTTTCATCTTTAATTCGCATTGGTGGTTTTGTACCAATCAGCATGACAATGCCAATTATGATGAACCCAATGGGGGTGTATATACTTCGCATTGCTGCGTCTACCATTTGATTATATTTTAATCCTTTGAATTTTAAATGAATTATCATTTTGCCGAATAAGTTACTGAAAATAAAGTATCCTAAGACAGGGGATATGACAATCGAAACAGTTAATAAGCAAAAGCGGAATTCTTAAAGGACCACAGGGATTTTTCCAGTAAACACAGGGTGTCCTGATTAAGAATAATGCCCTTCTATCAGGTAAGTCTTCAACTTTTTTCAATAAAATGTAGATATATTTGCCTACTCTCGCTATTGAAGGAGCTGAGATTCTGAATGTTGAAAAAAAAAATGTTATTCATTTTTCCACTCCAAATAAAATTTGCTGATTGGAAGAAGGCAGGAAGATGAAGTAAAAATGAATTTTCATTTGGAGTGAAGAAATAAATACTTTTTTCAATGTTTATGGTATCTTGGCGCCTTCAATAGTGAGAGTAAGCAAACAGATCTACACCTTGTTGAAATAAGTTGCCGAATTTCCAGATGGAAGGCAGTTATTCTTCAGCAGTACACCCTGCCGTTTACCAATCACAGCGCTCTTCAAAGTATATTTAACAATTCTACTTTATTTATTTAGTTAATATACCAACCTAAATTGGTAGAATATCCAAAATATACCAATTCCAAAGTACACCTTGCCAATTTCCGAATTCACTACTACGTAATTAGCCTGCCCTGTCCACAAAAGTGCGTATCCAAAAGCGCTTACCACATTCCCCAAGTAAAACCTCGTAATACTTTGCGCGGTAAAAAACATGACGTGGAATCTAGAAATACTTATGCAATATTGATCAAAAGTATAAATTGAGGGGTATATACGTAAATGGTAAACTTTTCACTCAACAACATTGAAAAGAACACTTACAACCGAAAAGTAGAGCCAATTATCATAGCATATTTTGAACTGGTCTTGGCAATTATTCCTGGCGACAGCCATAGGCCAAGGGCAAGGACAAAGTGAAAGATACCCAAAGAAATCAATCTGCCTGGATGAAACGAACGATCATTATCTGTTATTATTGCCTATAATACAGGAAAAAAAAAAACAGATTGACATGGAATGATTCGGTAATACAAGTATATTTTACATACGAATGCATTAAAAATAACTCTCACTTGTTCTTCCGAAAATACATTGAATGCAGTAAAAATCACAAGAAAACACAACCCCAAATAGATATCTTTAAACAGCCGTGTATCAAACATAGGGTCCAATTTAAAAAAATCCATCGCACACATAATCAACTAACAGGCTACGATTATACCTATCAGATGCAACCGATTCTGATTCGAAAATAAACTACATGGAAAAGAATTAGGGAACTCGTTTGAAATTCATCCATTCACAGAAATGATCTACGCACCGAGCACCGTAATCTCCTGCCGAACCTAACCGAACCAAATGTGATAGTGTATTCGCATCAACATCAATAGAATCCAAGTTGAGTCTGCGCAGTTCTGGTCCGCAGGCAAACATAATGTTGGCAGATATTTTCAAGGTGAGTAACTTGAACTGGAATATTAGAGACGGTACTGATACGTTACCTCATCGAAAAATCATTGTATGTGTATAAAGGGAATCCCCAGTTTTATAATAGGCGATTCCGAATTGTCTTCATTTTCCCAGTGATGTTCCCAAGAAATATCTCGAAGGGGAGGGGGCGGGGGCTCAATA
>FIZV01036487.1:0-29147 GCA_900050545.1 Trionymus perrisii | reverse complement strand
TGAAAAATAAAAAAAAAACCCATTTTAAAAAAAAAAAAAAAAAAAAAAAAAAAAAACAAAAGGGGAAGAAAATTCATTTATTTTTTCGGGAGAAAAAGCGTTTTTAATTCTTAAAAAAAATTACTTATACCTAATTACCTACATACCATTTTCAAGAGTAAAAACTTGAATATTTCGAAGAAAAAAATTTCTAAATTTATTCCTGAATACAAAATAATACTTGGGAAAAATTCTTTGTTTTAAAGTAAGTAGGTAAGGTACATACTGGACTCTCGTATAAAGAATCCAATGTATTTTTCACAAGTTCAAACTTTTCAAAGTCCCATTTGAACATTTTTTTTTTAAATTACATAATTGAAAAAAAACGGCTTTTAATTTTTTTACATTTTTTTTTTTTAGATAGCTCAACAAATTTTGAGAATTTTACTCAAACATAAATTTTTTTAAATTTTGTTCAAATCAAATTTTTTTGAGAACATTTTTTTTAAAAGCATGTCACAAGATAGCATTTATTTTGAATTACTGTTTAAAAACGTTTTTTGAGCTCAAATTTTTCAGAAATATATTTAAAAATTTTCTTTTTTGAAATTTTGGTAAAAACCAATTTTAATTTATTCCTAAAATCAATCTTTACAACTTTTTCAAAAAATAATTTCTCTAAATACAGCACAAATTGAAATTTTTTTGTCAAATATAGATTAGTAAATTTATATATTATTTTTCTCATTTACTCTAACACAACTGCTCAAAGATTTTGTTCGAAATCCAATTTTTCAAAATTTTTCTTTTAGAACAATAAATCTTTTAAAAATCATGCCCCAAGCAGATTACTATAAAACACTTTTTTTTTCAATTTTGCTCAAAATCTTCGAAAACAAGTTTGTTTTGAAAATTGTGTTCTAGCTTGTCTAGCATGAAACATTTTGAATACGATTTAAAAAAAATCAAGGCACGTTAAAACAGGACTGTTGAAACACTTTTTAATTCAAATTTTCCGAAATTCAACTCGAAAATTTTTCTGGAAAACAATTTGTAAAAATTCTGTTAAAAATCCATTTAAAAAAAAATTGGAGCAACACTTTTTAGTACTTGTTTCACATTGATCCTTTTTGAGAAACATCTTTTTTTTTTCTTCAAAATTCTATTCGAATATTTTCCCCAATATTTTGTTTAAAATTAATTTTTAAAACATTTCTTAAAAACAATTTTTCAAAAATTCTCCTCAAACGGATTTTATTATCACACAATTGTAACTTTTTTTTTTCAACACAAATTTTCGCAATATTATTGCTATTATACGTCATCATTGACTGAATTTTAAATTTTTTGATTGAAATTGATTTCTAACAGGCGAAATATTTAATTTTTATTTTCATTTGAAAGATTAGGTAGTTGCCAAAAACGTAAAATGAACCAAAGCTACATATACTTAATATAGGTTTAGGTACTTGTTAAGTAAAGAAATTCAACTCTGGAGTTTCTCAACACGCTCTTTCGTCTTTTAGAAACGTCTCGAAAATAGGTAAGTTCTGGTTCGAGTGCTTCTCTCGTTACCCCTTCTTGAAGAGAAAAAAAATACCCACAATTTAACCCTTTTTTACGTAACATATATAATAATGAACACTACAGAACTGTAATAGATGATCAGATAATTCAAGTAGCATTTTCGGAAAATAATTTTCGTAGGTACTTCCGGTACCTTTATTTATCTGTTACGAGAACGTAGTGTGTATAAATTAGACGTTTTATTCGTTCGAAAGAATCGTAAACGTGAAGTATATGTATATCGAGATACGATACTTGTCGAAGCACCCCATTATTCAGCAAGAGTTACGACAATATACGAAAGTACTCAACATCTTTATACAGGAACGGATATCGCAAAATACGCAATAATCATTCACCCCAGCATCGTGATTCGTGAAACAACAATAATATTGAAAAGGTCGATTATTTGTTGCGTAACAAACGCAACCAAATTATTCGCTAAAAAATTTAATTCGACTGGAAATTATGCGCCGATTGTACTCGCGTTGGCCTTGAACTTGGATACAATGTTTTTTTGTGATAATTAAAAGCACGTCGAGGACAAAAAAGAACTGAGAACCACTTGTGGTTACAATTCACCATGAACTATCATGAAATCAATAAACAGAACGATGCCAATCGGTCGTGAAGACGTGAAAAAAAGATCTCAAAAATCATAACGTCTAGACAATGTTGTATAATAACCCATCTGTATTCAGTGAAGCCTATATACAGTTGAAATTCCCATGTTGAAGACATGGAGACGAACATTAGTTGGAACTTTAAATTACTTTTAAAATTTGCAATAAGGACATGCGATTTTTTTTTAAATATTTGGCCAAATTCATTTGAAAAGAGTGAATTTTGAAGGATTTTTCCTCCATTTTTTCTTAATCGAGGATATTGGTGGCACCGAAAAATAATTTGGGTTAAAAAAAAATTGTTTGATACTGAATGAAAATAAACCCACTGTGATGCGTTAATAGGAACGAATTTTATTTCTACTCGTGCAATGAAGGTATACTACAAAAGGTATTTACACCTTTATCCTCAATCAAGGAGAATAATTTTAGCAATAACGTATCGAACTATAGACATCATGCCCTTTAAAAATGATTCAGCAAATAAAAATGAATCACAATATCTGTTCAAAATAAATAAAAACCAACAGAAGAGCGAATGGATTCGGAGTGAAACCCGAATGTATTAACGGATAATCTGTAAACCGCAGTAAGTAGGAAATTCGCACTTTCCTATACCATACCGTATACGCATCAAAAATCGATCCAATTAATCGTTTATTGTAGGTATACGGCGTTTTTAGATTGCCAATGCCAATACTACGCAATGCGAAAAAATCACATAAATTAAAAATAACCATTTTGTAACATAAGCAACAGTTTCAACAATACATAAATCTTCGTTACTTACTATATAGGTTCATTCAGAACTCATAAAAAGCGATTTCTAAAAACTAGTCCGCATTTTGAATAGGGGCTGATCTCGAGCCTCAAGAAAAACCTTATTATTTTCTTACCCCAATTTAAAAAGGATCTGGTTCGAACTATTTCCAGCTTTCGTTTCACGAAAATCTATTGTATTCGAGAAATCTTCATCCCCTTGCACAAGTTGGAAGAAAAGAATTCTACAAAAGAAATTATGCAACGCCGAATAATACAAACCATTCTTCTTCTAGTTAGGTTTTTGGCCCGCAAGGCCTTACACTTAGTGAGCAACAGCCTGTCTTACAACGATCACACCTGCCTTTTGCTGTATGGCCAGCTGTTCCGTATAATTTTTCGATTTTTTTTTTGTTATGCTAGCAGACTACCGAGCAACTTCTTATAAGTCTGCGTCTCCTCTGTAACCAAGTGGGGTTCTCGGCGCGAGCCAAACACCCGTTATCTAACGTCTTAAAGTTATACATCTATAACTGATATTGTCAGACGCACGCGTATAAATGCCTCCTGGGGATTAAAGCCTTTCTCAATGTCAAATAAACTTTTTTTTGATTAAATTAACTTTATTTTTATTACCTATATGGCGTCTGCTCGTACAATGTGTTGCTCTGATTTGCCTTTGTTGAAACGTGTCATCCGGTCATAATGAAATTTCGTTTATTTCGAGACTCGTTCTACCAACGCTGTCTAATCAAATCGCACAAATTCTTATTTTACAACCACCGAATCTTTTTTCAAACACCTTTTGTAGTACCTACAGCCTTTATATTATTATTATGTAAGGTCATCTACATTTTTGAACAACTTGGTGCTTCGTTTTATGACATATGAACTAGAAGTGGGAAATTTCACAATGAAAACATAATGGTTTGCAAAGCAAACTGTTCAAAGTTTAGACATTTCAAAGATGAATTTGTTTAGGAATCAATTTGGTATATCTAATACGAACTAGAAACCATGAATTATGAAAGTACCTCAGAAGTTAACCTTTATAAGATTTTCTAATCAAAAACCAAAAAACCTCAAGATGTAGTTATGTTTGATCTTTACCAGATTTAGCCCACTTGAATTCGGAACCAGTGCACTAGTAAAGCACAAAATACACGGCGCGGTGTACTAATCTTCTATGGTACAATTTCTTCTATTTCCAACATAAATGAATAAATTTAAACATTTGTTACAATGTAACTCCACTTTCCCAAATATAAGCAAATTTTGAAATTATTTCAATGGGATTTAGAAAAGAATGGTCTTTCTATATATTATGACTAAAGCACTAAACAGCACAGCAGAAAGATACTGTATCTAATACCTTCAACGGAACGCTTAGATTCACATTTCAACATGAATTCCCGTAGGGTTGCTCGAACAATAGCCGAAAGGTGATTCAAAAAAGTAAAATAATGAAAGAAAAATCTTTAGATTTTCTCTCATTACAGCCATTACAGGTCCCGGACCAGTTTGGAACAAACACATATAATAATATGTAAATTATAACCTTTTGAATAAATTATTTTTAGCGTTAGTTGCATTCTTTCTTACTTACCGAACCTGCAGAGTAGAAAACTGATGAAAAATAATCACTATGGAACCTTCTCCAGCAGGAAAATCATTGAACAGGTATGAGTTTTCAGTTTCAAACGTAATTAGAGGAGTCACTGCTATTCCAATTAGTTGGTAGGCATTATTATTTCTTCAGTTTTGTACGCACGAAAATTCAGTTATTAATTCTTCGTCGAACTTCTAAAGCAAAACTAAAACTCCTAAAACTGGAAGTCTGGAATATTGAGTAACGTTTTATAAGTAAATAGTATATTACGTCCAATAAACTAAAATATCTGATAACCGTAAATTAACTATCCGGAACACGCGAATTAATTAATCAATTATTCATTTAATTAATAATTAATTTATCATAATTATGTGATTAGAAAAAATAAAATTGACTCCTCTCCATCGTCTATCTCCTTGTCCCTCCACTCTCCAGGTCACTCCAATCAACTTTTGTGAGGGTACGTGTGATTGGTTTGATTATTCGATACGTCATGATCATGACAGGCTTTAGAGGTTTCAAAATTACCTTAGAAATTTAGTGGAGCGCTACCTGAAAAATAATAATACTGATTTGATACGTGTTACCAGGCTGTTTGCAGCATTCAAGAATCCAAACATTCCCATTAATCATGTTTTGGGAAAAACACAACAAAACAATCGTAATCGTTAGTCGTAAACGTAATCGTAGAAAAAAATCGTCCGCGTATAGATAAAAAAAATAGAATTTTCCGTGTTAATTCGAAGGATTGATTTGAGGTTAAGTAATCAAGAAGTCATAACTATCTGAACAAGTAATATGAGTGAAAGTAACACCATGTTTTTGTGAAAAAAGGATTGTTGGAAAAGTATGGTATTAGGTTAGAGTCCAGATATCAGTTCATCCTGCATCGTATCATAGATCGAGTTGCAAAATTGTTAATAACAGGAAGTGAATTTTATTACGTATCAGGACGAGTTATTAATTGGAACTGAGTATAAAACCATTCTTCTACCGCTGTAATTTTCGTTTTCAATTTCGTATCACCGCAATGGGCAAATTGTTAAGTCTTTTATCAAGGGACGATTCAACCTGCTGTTCACCTCAAAAGTATGACGTGTTTCTGGACTTCGAAAGTATGTACCGCTGACTAAACCAGCGTAGCTAATCTTGTCAACTTTAATCTGTTGTTTTACGTTATCTTTCATGTTATAATAAATTAATATCAGATGCCCAACCAACAACCATCGAGAGGGAGGTTTACGAAGAAGTCCAAAAAGTTCTTCTAAAATCAGAGTCAATTTTAGAAGAATTGCAGTGTTACAAAGGAGCAGGGAAAGAGATACGCGAAGCCATTTCTACTCCTACTGAAGAATGTCAAATGAGAGCTTGGCAAGCCGTACTGCCGTTAGTTGAAAAATTGAAACGGTTCTATCTCTTTTCAATGGAATTAGGTGAGAAAAAAGCTGTCATACTTATTTTGTCTTCTACATTTAGTTTCCTCTGTGAATAGACACGATTGTAAATGAATTTTCGTTTTGTATAATACAACTATCCGAAGTATTTATTTACATTCGATAATATTTGCCCTGAAGTGTGTTTATCGAATTAGTATTATTTTGTGTGTATAAGCAAGACTGTTATTTGCAAAATTTTACTTCTATTGATACCATACATTTCCGCACAGTATCTTTCCATTTGCCAATCGCAATTTTTAACACCTTGGTTCTTGGTTTTGTAAATACAAATTATCTATCGTTTGCAGAAGTAGTTGTTACCAAAATACTAGTTGAACTGTGCTCTGGTTCAAGCACACCGACGCAGCATCTCGAAACACAGCAAGCTTTAGTCAAACAATTCGCTGAGATATTAGAATTTGTTTTGAAATTTGACGAATATAAAGTAATTTTTTGAAACTATTCCGTATTATATTTTCAAACCTGTTCATTTTTGACAATGATCTTTTTTGTTTTCGTCAACTAATTAAAATTGGTAAATTTTCAGATGAAAACTCCCGCGATCCAGAATGATTTCAGTTATTACAGACGTACTTTAATGAGACATCGAATTATGCAGGAGATGGATGCCGATATGTCAGCCCATGTTAAAGACCTTAATAATGATATGGCTAACAGAATGTCATTATTTTATGCAAATGCTACTCCTATGTTACGAGTTTTGTCGGATGCCACTTCTAGATTTGTTTCCGAGGTACTATTCACATAAATGGCACCTTATGAACTATTTATATACTGTCTTAACTTACATGTTTGCATACCTCCAACCAAAACATTTTGTTCATTCGTACATACTTAAAATATTTGCCTCTTGTTCCAGAATCCAGAAATACCAATAGAACAAACAACGGAAATGCTTAGTACAATGGCTAAAGTTTGTTTGAGAATGTTAGAAGAACCGTATGTATTTTATAAAAGTTTTAGCATATTTTATAACTGTTCCATTTTTTAAATGATGTATCATTTTATAGGAATTTAATCGCATTATTCCAAAGAGAAGAAACACAATTGTTTGTTTTACGAGTTATGGTCGGTTTAGTTATATTGTATGATCATGTGCACCCCAATGGCGCTTTCGTGAAAACTTCAAACGTCGATGTGAAAGGTTGCGTGAAGTTACTCAAAGACCAACCGGCTATTCGATCTGAAGGCTTACTCAATGCTCTCAGGTAAGATTTTCCTAATGATCGATATATGGCTATCAATAATGCCAGATTTCGATTATATGAGTCGCAGTTCGATTAGGTTACTGTGATATTATTTTCTTAGCTTTGGTAACATTTATTTTTTTCAGATACACGACGAAGCACTTGAACGACGATGCAACTCCCAGAAATATAAGAAATCTGTTAGCTGCCTGACAAACGCGTTCAAGAAGGTATAAAACAATGACTTGTTGTTGTCTTGTTGGTGAATTCTGAATTCCTGGTTTGTTGTCATTTTACCATTAAAGGGGCGTGGAATTTTAAAAATTATTCGTATCAAATGCATCATTTAATGAGTTTATGATTTGTTGATTTCCTCTAAAATTTGACATTTTAAAAATATAAACCTAATATATTTTTTCATTTTAGCTTAGACTGCTTTTGTACTAGTCTGAATAAATCAAACCGAAGAAACTGAATACTTGATGAAATCTCGACTCACTGCTCTCTGAAATGTGTTCATTGATCGATACGTCGAACTATTGTTTCCATCTTTCATTATTATTGTTTTTTTAATTTGTTGTACGATGTCCTTTTTAATTTGTTTTCTTATCGAATATTTTCATATTTAACCGTTAAATTTTGTTTTGTTTAGGAAACGCATTTAACTTTTCTCATTGATAATTATAATCTTTGGTATTTTAAAAAGTATTTTTATGACTTCTTTTTATAAGTCTATTGGCTTCTATTGATTAAGTACTTTTCATTTGTGATTAAAAACGATTTTAAAAAATTAAGCGACTATATAGTGATACATCATCTTTATCTGATAATAATATGACGCTGACTCTCACTCAGTCTATGCTTTCATTACTCTAATTTTGTGGAGATATTGAGCGATTGCGTATTGTACCTACGGTAGCACATTGTAACGTCTTGCAACTCCCATTATTGGAAGATTTGTATTTTTTTTTCGTATTTATTTTATGTGGAAATAATATCCAAAATTAAATTTTTTTATTATTAGAATGTAATCAGCTTTTTATATATGTTTTTATTTAGTCGTATCCATTATTATAAGAAAATTTCTATTTATAGTCTTCATATACCAAATAATTAGCGAAATTTATTTCTTTTAAATATTACTGTTGTGATGATGTAGAATTTAAGAAATAAATAATTTTTATCATGTCTTTAAGATAACTTTTTTGTTCGAACAATTAATTCGAATAATAAGTTCTAACTGTAACACTGAACACAAGTGTATTTTGTTATTTCGTATAACAATTTATTATAATATCTAAAAAAAAAAAAAAAAAAAAAAAAAAACATGACATTTGATACATAAAAACACAAAATTTATAAATTACATTACTTATTTCAACAACGCATCAGCTCACTGGTCTTGGCCTAAGAATTAGTTTTCCGTTATCGTCGCAAGACATATTAAATTCGCAAAGAACTGATCTCGCTCTTGATGCAATGATCATTGGTGTCATTATTTTCTTATGTCCTCCAAGTAATAGCATACAAACTGTAACAAAACGCATCGATTAAATGATTTTTCTTAATTATTCCGAAAACAAAAATAGATAATTATTCTTAGATACGTACTGAGTATACATGCTGAAACGCTGAATAAAGGGTGTTTAAATAATGAATGGAACAATGAAATTTTATATAGATCTGGATCTTGAAGCCAATAGCAGGCACCAATAGTCATACAAACGAAAGCTGTTCCTAATAAAACTGAAATTATGGAAAATCGTTAATAATTTGTACATCAAGCTGAATATACTCAACTAATTAATTTCATCTCACTTCGCCATCTTCGAGTGGCAGGTTGTACGGAAGATATTACTTCTGTAAGCCGTCTCTCGAAAGCTTTCAAGTCTAAACACAAGAAAAAAGGTTGTACAAAAAAAGAAAAAGAAAGATGTGTTGATGGTTGTAATACAAGTACCTTCACAAGTAGTTTGTTCTACCGACATGGACATGTTTGATGTTGAATTCAGAATAATAAATACATCTGAAGGATTACAATCGTATATTGAGAATTACTTGAAGATTTTGTACCAAAATTCTGTTCAAACCACATTCAATTAAAATTCAAACACAACAGACAATAATTATCAACACTCAAGCGAAGCGAAGTTCACAGTCTAAACATTATACGAAACAGTCGAAACAGACATGATTTACAACTACAGGCACACGCAAGCACAAATTGCTCACTGATAAAGGCAAAGGCACTACACAGCTGTTTCTCATTGGAGTGAGAAAAATAAAATGGACGAAATTGTATTACTGCGTTGAGTTCATGCTTGTTTGTGATTGTGTGACATTGATAAAAAAATTATCAACATCAAGTTATAAAAAGTAAAATTAATCTACTTTGAAATTTGATATTATTTTTGTGTAATTAAAAATTCTTTTATTTCGTTCTATATTGTTTAAACTTATTGAACTGTTGAAAAAAAAAATACGCTGTTTTCAGTGTTTATTTCCTTGTGTCTATTTTTGTTTCACATTGGTTCAAGTTCAAAAGAGTATGCATCCTCGTGGTAATTTTCCAGGTATAGGACATTTGATTGGACTCGCTGTTGTTTTTCTCTTTATGTACTTGGCTCAAGCTGATATCGAAGATTAACTCAACAAATCAGTATGTCCGTAAATAAAGTTGTATTCAACAGTGCGTTGAAAGAATTGCGAATTATTTTGTGCCAAAAATCGAAAAGCAGTCAAGGAACCAGGTTAATACCCTCATTATGGTTTGAGATATCATGCTCAGTAATTATAATAATCTTGAAAAAATAATTTTTGTTTTGCAGAGATTTTATTGAAAAGTACTACGTTCCAATTAAAACTGCAAATCCTAACATTCCTATTTTGATACGAGAGTGCAGTAACATTGAACCGAAAATATTTGCACGTTACGGTAATATATTGAAGTGTTCTTAAATAGTTAAATTTGTTCATGTAATTTTTTTAGACATTGACTCTAGTTCAATTTTTGTTAATTTATAGAACGTGGAAAAGAAGTTCATGCCGCAGTTTCGAATGAAAGTTCTGAAGGAGTTCTGAAGCGTGTAGTTGAATTCGCTTCTCGTTCTTCGTAAACTCCAATGAAACTATCAAATGTAGTAAACTAATAAATGCACTATCATACGTAGATTTGGATATTTACTTAGCTTCGATTACAATAACTTTATATCTCAGTTTTGATTCAATATTTGGTCCTCTTCGTCACTTGAGTCAATTTAATACACGGTAGGTTTACACATTTGGGAAGAATTTATTTTACAATGGAACTATTTAGCAAATTATTGAAAACGTAAAAAATCCTAATAATCATAAACAAAAATCAACATTCGGTTTTAAATAAACTAAATTCGGCAATGAAACGGTCTGACTGAGACGGTTCTAGCTGTTTAACAGCTTTCCAGTAAATTATTGTAATGGAACTAGGATTACCATATTGTTTCTCGAATTTTACATAATTCATCCATAGGTCTAAAATACAAATTTGTTATTAGCAGATTTTTACATTTTTGAGAAAACTTTTGTTCAAAAAAAGGGACATACCTGAACTAGCGGATCCAAAGTACAAACACGCCTTTTCGTATAAATCCCGAATGTACTTCACGTCCATTGGTTGACGAGAAATTTCCATGCCAATCATTTTTTTGTAAAGATCAATATTATAGGGCGGAAGTTGTGAAATGCTTGAAAAGATGTTTCGAGCTAACGTATTATCATTTTTCGAAATAATCCAATCCAGATACAGAAGCCTTAATGTTGGATACATCACCGGCGACTGCTTCATCATATTTTCGAAAAATTGAGCGATCTAAATTATGGTGTAATATGACATTGTACATATTGGAAAAATTAATCAATACAACACGACCAATCAGTAATAAGTTACCTCTTTCAAGGGAAAATTTGATGAAGAGTTCAAAGCGTATTGCCATAATAAATATTGGGACTGTTCTTCCTTAAGATTTTCGTGCGCCGATTTGAAAGTCAGCATTAATTCTTCGGTATTTTGTTGACTGCTGCAGTGTTGTAATTTTTTCAACCATAGTTTAACACTTTGCGGATACAATTTTAACGAACCATCAATAAATCCCATCAGATTTTCCAGCGGTTGATCTTTTTCAGCATTTTCGATCTAACATAATAAACATCTCACTTATATCGACATACTTGGGAATAAACAAGAGCACAAGAGCTGCTTTAAACATAGGCCTAAGATTTCCTTAGATACATACCCAGCATAGATAATGTTTTTCTTTCAATAAATTTTGCACGTTGCTGTGGGGAAGTAGTTTGAGCAAAAATTTGTTAATAAATTCGTGTTTATCAGGATTCGATTTCAATAATTCGAAAAACGCATCGATATAGTGAAACCACATTTCTTCTGTCGGCACAACTTTTACAGCTTTCAAGAATATGTGAAAACATCGCCTAAAATGTTTTAACGATTAATATCGATTTATATTGAATTATAAAATTAACGAGTGGGAATAATACCAAACGCGTTGTTTGAAGATATCTTTGGATTTAAGTCCAGTCATGTCAATGTTTTCAAAATTAATACCGTCCAGTTGCCACAAAGCGATTTTTTTCCACATTTCAGGATCTTTGTTATGATCTGTTTTCAACATTCTATTGAGGAAGAAAAAAAATTATCATTAACATTTGGAAGAAATAGGTAGTTACTTTGGCAAACTTCTAAAATTACCTATAAATTTTTTTTTGTAAAGCTCGCGTAAATTTGTACTTGGTACATGTGTCTAAAATAGAGAACTTGAAGTCTACATCAGAGATGACTTGTAATGCTGATAAGCACACCACTTCAGCCGTTTTACCGCAGAGAACAGGATCATTATTCAGTTTCTCAGTATCTACATATAAAAATCATGATAAATTTAATGTTAGAGAATGCCTTATATGAATTGAAATACATATTATACTATTCGTTACCATCTTTTGCTTCTTTCCGTTTTCGCGCAGCAAAATCTAATTCTACTTTGAATAATTCTAGGTATAGTTTTTTATTCCGTTTATGTACACGAATTCCTTTGAACAAAGTTTTTCGCGCAAGATCCACATCTCTGATGTATTTCATCATAAACTTAGCTGCGTTTACGAATATTTCAACGTCACTAGAATGGAAATTAAGTAGTGTGTCGTACAGCACCACAACTTTGGCGTAATCTCTCTGAAATTCAATACAATTTCAAATTTATATTAGAATATTTTTCTCAAAAAAATAAAAATAGGCCTGAACGCATATTTCTTCAATGTTGAAGTACGAATGATGTATTGATGTAGTCTATTAAAATACCTCTTTTGTCATAAATTCTATATAATTGAGCCAGAGCGAGATGTCAGTTGAATAATACTTCACCATATTATTATACAATTTGCTGATATGTCTAACTAACAAATGTTCGACTTTTCTTTTTTCTTTTTTGTTCACATTTTTCAACTGAAAAATAAAGCAAATTATGTTAACATGAAGAAGATAAACACTTCTCGTTATCAACGTCAATTGTTACCTTCATTCTGATCCGTACTAGTTTCAAGAAATCCGATTTATAGCTAATGTATTGCTGATAGTCAGTTACGCTTTTTTCTCGGCGTACACTCTTGTACTCGAATTGCACATGTTTTTGGATTATTTCCCTGTAACAAGATAAAATAAATGAAATGAAGTTTCAATATTATCGCTCAAGTGACGCAATGTTCATCAAAAATTAAAGCAAGTACCTCATTTCAGAAGCCGAGAACAATTTCAGCTTGATGATTTCTTCAAACTGAGGTAGAATTTCTTCATTGTTCCGGTTGACGATTTCGGCCATTTTATAAGATGAGAAGAAACAATACGAGGGAAATTCTAAATTTAATGCATTAGTTTTATCAGGGCTGAAATACTTTTAAAATTGAGTAAAATTGCGGCATATTCGAGTACATGAATTTATTTAAACGAGGTTGATAATAAAATTGGTATCACTTGCACAAGACGGGATTGGAAGAAGGCGGAGGAAGGAGGGTCATCGCCGCAGATCATCATTGGCTTTGCGCTTTAGCTTAGCTTTGCAATGCACGTGGAAAAGAGCCAAGTTATAACACTAAGCCAAGTCAATTTATGCTTTTATCAAAAATATTTTAAAAAAGTGACCTTAGATGGCGTTAGTAGTTTTAAAGAATTTTGTGTTTGAACTTGAAGGTTCAGGCATTAGGCAAAATGGCAAATTCACATACTTCAGAAAAGTTTGCTTGTTAGGTTTTGATTTGATCTGTTTTGAGGTTTGATCTAAGATAATCCACAAAAACTGAACTTTTTAGCACGTGTTATCATTTTTCTGTCGGTTTAATTATTAAATTGTTTTTAATCGCACTGCAATTGCCTCATTTCGTATTAAATAATTTCCACAGTTTTACTAATAATTAGCCATGTTGCTGAGATACTACGAAAATGAAAACGGACATCGGGTTTATACCCTAAGCGTAAGTTTCATGAATTTTAAATGTCATATCCTATGTAAGTTGATTATTTATTATGCTTTAATTTGATATTAAATTTTATTCATTCTAGAAAACCGATCCCAATGGAAATCCAACTCTTTCTGCTCATCCTGGTATGTAATTCGAAGATCATTTAAATTTTTCTTTGTTTTAACAAGATGTACTTATCTAAACGTTTTGATGTCATTTATTTAGCTCGATTTTCTCCTGCTGATGCTTATTCGAGACAACGTATCGTTATTAAACAACGCTTTGGACTACTACCTACTCAACAGAAACCGATCGTGTATTGAATATTCACGAGTGATTTATAAGTAAATGTACCATTTTGTAAAATTTATAACTTTTAAATAATTACACCATCAATGTTGATGTGAGTGAAAAAGTTTTCATTTATACGAGTGATCATTGAAGTGATAATGACTATGCTAAAATTATAAATAATACATCGACCGGACTGCCTAGATGTAGACCACCTAACCCTCCATTTTTGAGAAAGTGGGGGTTTTTGCGGTTTCTGGTTGCTTGTATCGAAGCAACCAGTAACTGCAAAAACCTCACTTTTAAAAAAAATGGTGGGTTAGGTGGTTCTGCATTTGAGCAGTCGATATGTACCTTTTGTACGTTTACTGTTGAATCTTATAGTTAGTTACTGGCTGTCTACTATAGTATCATAAACTTGATTTAAACACTTGTTTCATTGCGGAGTTCTAAGCACCTAGTATCTAGTGTTAAAGCCCATGTTTTTTTCTTAGCTTCTTTTTCCACTCCGTCAATTTGTTCTTCCAATTTATCGTAAGTTTTTCTGCAAAATTTCATTAATGGATATTAATTTAATTATCTGCTGAACATTTCACATTCTTGGTATTTTACCTGGAGATTTCTAGTTGATTGTTTAATTTCTGAATTATGCTTTTCATGTTGAGGACTTGAATTTCCAAGTTATCAGTACATTTTTCTCGACACAGTTCAGAATCTGATCTGTAAATACGGTTTCTGTTTTGAGATTCTACCAGCTTTAGTGCGTCATTTTCAGCATGATGTGTTTCTTCCAATTTGTTAATCTCTGTCATAATACGTTGCTTTTCCATTTCCAGCTACATAAAAGCGAAAGAACTTAAAGAAATTTTACGAACTGGAAAATTTGAAGAAAACTAGCTCGAATCCTCACATTCTTCTTCTCCCATTTCAGTTCGTCTAGTACGTAGTGAGTTTCGTAAATTCTTTTTCGAAACATGTAATTTGTAGCTTCGTATTTGGATAGTAAAAGGTTACGAGAATTTTCACGGGGAATGCACATTTCTTTACGCAATTTTGAAGACGCTTCTAATTCTTTTTCCGTTTGTGATGTCAGCATTTTGCAGTTCTCTAACCATGATTCGTACGAACTGTAACTTTAATTTAATATCACGATATAAGTGCAACTTTTTATTGCATTATGTTGGGTGATATAAATCGAAAAATTCCCAACAAACGTACTTCAGTTCATTATTCAAGTCAGGTTTATGACTAACACTAGAAGGCATGTTTTTGAATTCTAGTGTTTCTTTTTCGATTTCATGAGCTTCGGTTTTCAGTTCCAAATCAAGCTGCAGTCTGTTCAAGAGCGTCTTCAGTCTTAGGCATTGTCGACAAGCTTCTTCACATTTATCTGCAAGATTACTCTTTATATTTTCCAAGAGTTGATATTCCTTTTAAAAAAATTACACGTTACGATAAAACAAGTTGAATTTTGGTTAGGAAATAGCGCTCATGTGCTTATACTTGATTTAATTGAATCGTCACATCGTCTTGGCATAAGTCACCCCGTTTTTTGGAATTTCTCAACGTATTACACTCGTTTATTATTGCAAACCTAGGATATAAATTTTCGATGTCTTTAGAGCAAATATCTTTTTCACGATTCAAGTGCTGTAATTCATTTTCGATGCGTTGAATACATTCAAAAATTTCATTTTTCCAGAAGGCAATCTCTTTTATTCTGCAACAATACAGGCAATTATTCGCTGGTGAATATAAGCTATAGTTACAAATAACATTTTATATCAGTATAATTTAGTTTTTGGAAATCAATTTGCATCGTACCTTGCTTCAAGAAGATCATCAGTGAATTTTAAATTCCACTGCGTTTCAATGGATGAAACATCCCGTAATTCATTGCTTTCCTGTTTTATTGCAGATGCTTTTTGTAAAATTTTTTCGTAGTTTTTTTGATACTGATGAAAATTTCGAAACCAGTCTTCAACCGTGATATGTGGTTTCGCATTCGGAATTAAATAAATAGACATTTTAATATGTACCTTTGAAGAATTGTCTGGTCAACTTTACAGTAAATGTATTCGAGTGAATTCAAGATGCTAAAATAAAACCTCAATTGAATTATGGTGTCAATAAATACTAAGAGTTTTTCGTCATGAAGGTGCAGAAGTGGAAAATTTTGAGGTAAATATGTAAATACTTCTACGAATGTTCTATTCGTTGCTCGTAGAAACGTAATTATTTTTTGTCATAGTTACCTGAGGAAAAGAGACCCATGGATATAAACAAATAACGTGTGTGTTATATCTATAAATGAAAATGATACACATAAACACATACATTTATTTTACACAATTTTAAAATTATACTCAAACATAGCACTTTCTACGTGAAATTGAATATTATAATGTAGTTGATTTTTTGGAGTAACACTATCTATGTGTTTGAAGAAGTAGATTCCTTGTTTTGAATACATGTCCCAGATTACTTTTTTCCCTACCATGACTTCTTCCACAGGACCATTATTTATCGTTATGTCATCACATAAAATCCACTTCACCCATAACACAATTCCGTTACAAGTTGCGTTACTGAAATTTATAATAATCATAATAAAATAGATACAATGAACTCACTTCAGTTTCCAAGTGAATAAATTGAAAACTTACATTTGAAATTCAAGTTTTTCATCAACAATGATATTTTTTGGTGCTAGTTTATCGCGTAAATTCAAAGTTAAAAACTTTTTAGGCTTAGCCAAAGCAATGGAGGCGTATTCCCATAATGGTTGAGCGTCAATCACATCATCACTAATCGTAATCGCTTCCTAGAATTATTCAAGTGAGAAAATGATTTCGATATTCTCAACAATAAAGGAAGGAATATAAAAAATTACTTGTATAATTTCATCAAATGGTTCGAGAGTAAATCCTTCAACATTATGTACAGGAGCACGAATTTTCCACAAATGTTCGAACTGAACAGGCATAAGGTAAAATTCCACTATACTAGGAACAATTTCAACGTTATTCGAAAGGACACTAGATATACTTTGTTTTGTATACCAAAATTGAAGATTATGCCAAGGTAGTACAGCTGAAGAAAAATACGGCTCAGCGACGATCAAAGAAACCTATCAAGAAAAATTTCATACTAGAATTTATAGCATTTAGTAAACGTTTAAATTCCAATTTACCAACTTTATCATTAGCTTGATCTATTTCTTTTTCAATATCATCGGCTGATGCGATCCACTTCATTTTGTGCTGAACATTATTATATTTTGCTACGCTTTCCATAACGTTTTGGAATATATGATTATTTTCTAGACAGTAGACCTGAAATGAAAAAAAAAAATTGAAAAAAAAAGTGAGGAACAGTTTTTATAGAAAAAGCAAAATTTTACTTTTTTTGCGCCTAAAAGTGCTGCATAATGTCCCAAGAAGCTACATTCACTAAGATTCAGGACGACCGAATCACTTGAGATTAGTTTTGATAAAACTTTAGAGAATTTACTTTGCCTATCGATATCGTTTATCATACCAACACGCATTCTGGAAGTTAAATGTAACCCACAATCGCATCCTGGCATGTCGTTTTTTATTTTATCACTGAACAATTAAAAATAAAATTGAATTAAGAAGACTTTCGAGTATAAGTGATAACAGAATGGGAATGATTTACTTACACCTTATCAATATGTAAATCAAACCACAGCGAAAACTCGTCATGATTAGTAACAAGAGTGAATTCTTGTTTACTCTTCAAGTCTACGTTGCGAGGTAAGTAATAGACAGCCTGCATCCAGTGATCTCTCCAAGCGTAATCATCGTCATTTTTACAAGCCCAATTTGGAGCACAAGTCAAGATTATTTTCCCGTCAGGATCCATAATTAAATCCCACCACATAAATACACCATGAGCGGTACCATTTGCTTCTGCTCTAACTTTATGAAACTTTGTTTCATATTTCAATATAGGTATTTTACCAGTCCAATCAAAACTGAAAATCGAATATATCAGTCACAATTGATATTTCCGAAATTTAAATCGAGGAAACAGCTTAATAAACTACTTTAAAACCATCACAGGCGAAGATAACAAACGGAATGTTGATGTTGGTAACTGACTCAATTGTACATCGTGTACTGAAGGAGAACCTTTACAATTTTTAATTAATTCGGGAATTCTAACGTGACATTCATCTTTCTTGGAAACGAAAAGATCTTGAAATTTGTTGAATCTATTGACCACATCACTTTCAAAAACTGCAGCGTAAACTCGTCCCACGGAAGGGATTACAATCGGATTATCCTATAACAAAATACAAAAACCACTTCAATTTAAAATTTGACGATAAAGTGTCGAAGTAAAATTTAAAAATTACTTCTAATAGTTCTTTTTGTGCATGGGTGAATGGCTTAACCGCCCCTTCTCCAATCAACTCTGTGTCAAATACTTCTGTCACTAAAATATTAGCTCTATGTGGCAAATCACAATTTTCTCCAACAGTCAGTTGGGTTGACCCTTTATGTATAACTTTGATTTTATCGCTGACCCCATTCAAGGCGATAATTTTTTCTGCACAAGCGCTCATTGGTTTGAAAAACTGTAAATCAAAGATGATTAAATACTTCCATGAAGTTTATATGTAATTTTATGTAATACGAATCTTACCTCACAAGCAAAAACTGCGTCGGCGCCGCAGCGAGCTGCCATCATCGAAAGTATACCGGTACCCGTACCAATATCCAAAACGTAAGCTTTTTTCCCAGATGCATGAACTTTATCGATACTAATTTTCAAAGCGTCGTAGTATTTTCGATTCTGCAAGGCAAACTATAAGAGTAAATGTCCAAACAAAATTATTAGACCAATGCGACGGTTTAGTACTAACTCGGTCAGTGTCATGTAACATATCGGCGTAAGCTGATCTTGCGATTTGTTGGCTGTAATCGAAGGCGTCGTCCATTTGAATCCATTCTACTTTACCACTGGTTGGATTAAATTTACTGGCAAAAACACTCATATTGATTCGATTTCCTAACTCATTTCTTCTTATACGAGCTGGAAAATGGAAAATCAATTGATGATAAGTAAAACCATTAAGAAAGTTTGTATATTATACTTAGAAAATAATTATTCATTACATACTTGAGAAAATTGTAAGAGAATAGAGACGAACTGAAGCTCTTTGTAAGGCAAGAATTTTGAGAAAAATTCTCACTGCATCACCGCTTAATAAGTACAGGTGAACCGATGAACGTCAAAGAGTAACTTTTAAAAAATTAATTAAATTTTAAATGAAAAAAGTAAAACAAAAAAATTCGCAGATTTTTGAAATTTTTTTTCACAAACACGTGTTTTGGTAAATTGATAAGAATTTGATAAGAACGACAAGGTTGACCACTACTGACCAAAAAATAATAAATAAAAAACACGACATTCGAACAAATTTAATTTAAAAATTTTTGAATTGCGATTACTGGAAATAAATAAAACTTGAGTACAAAAAAATCAATGTAATTATGTAATCATTTTTATAATAGTTATTTATAGCCCGAAAATAACGCAAAATTAAAAAAAAATAGGATAGAATAAAATTGACATTGAATGTTGCAAATATCTTCAAACTGGAATGAAATCGATTAACTTGTAAAGATAGCAATTCGTTGGATTGTCGCACTAGTGGAAATTCTTCTGCACCCCACCATATTTTTATGTGACTTGATAGTTTTATTTCCCGTTTTTTTCTTTGTCATTTGAGAAAGTTGAAAGTAAGGAAAGATTTCATAAATTTTATATTTTGTGTAATGAATATCAAGTAAAAGTTCGTGAATTATCTCCTTTTTCCTTCACATAGTTCGAATCGGGTGTTAAAATTTTATCGAATACAGTTTCCCCTTTATGTAATCAATCTGTATCATCGATTACTTTGTGATAAACATTGATGGATATCATCTTCAGCTGTTTCCTATAGGTAAATTGATTTGGTATGTTCTTCTCTTTTATATAGTATTTTTTTTGATAACATTTTGTTTTGCTTAGTTAATCAGTTTCAACGAGAAGAGTGAAGCAAAAATGTCGCACAGTAAAAAGGATTCTAATGCTGCGATTAAGCATAATGTCGACCTGGACAATATATGGGGCGATTTGAGAACTGGAATTGAACACGTTTACAAACGACAAGCAATGCCTAAACCGCGTTATATGCAGTTATATACCCATGTATACGACTACTGTACCAATGGACATCAAAGTTCCACCCGAAATGCTTCAGCTAGTAGTAAAAATAAGAAGAGTAACGTCGCTAGTGGGGCTGAACTAGTTGGCCTCGAATTATATAAACGATTGCGGGAATTCTTACGCAATTATTTGATTAATTTACTAAAAGACGGTATAGATCTCATGGATGAAGATGTGCTGCAATTTTATACCAAACAATGGGAAGAATACCAATTTAGTTCGAAAGTCTTGAATGGTGTTTGCGCCTATCTTAATCGTCACTGGGTAAGAAGAGAATGCGAAGGCGGTGGTAAAGGTATCTACGAAATATATCAATTAGCATTGGTAACATGGCGCGATCATCTATTCAAACAGTTGAATAAACAGGTCACCAATGCAGTTTTAAAATTAATCGAACGAGAACGTAATGGCGAATCAATTAATACCCGGTTAGTTAGCGGAGTAATCAATTGCTACGTAGAGTTAGGATTAAACGAAGACGATCCGGCTGCCCGAGGTCAGAATTTATTCGTCTACAAGGAATCCTTCGAAGATTTATTTCTCATCGATACAGAACGTTTTTACGTAAATGAAAGTACCGAGTTTTTGAAACACAATCCGGTTACCGAATACATGAAAAAAGCTGATCAACGTTTGCAAGAAGAGAGACGTCGAGTTCAAGTATATTTACACGAAACCACGATGGATAGATTGGCTGAAACATGCGAAAGGGTATTAATCAAGAAGCATTTGGATATATTCTACGCGGAATTTCAAAATTTATTGGAAACCGATAAAAACGCCGATTTAGCCAGAATGTATTTGTTAGTTTCACGCGTCCAAGATGGCCTCGGTGAATTGAAGAGTATACTAGAAAAACATATTGTACAACAAGGAGTAGATGCGATAGATCGATGCGGAGAAGCCGCTATAAATGATCCTAAAGTGTATGTAAATGCTACTTTAGAAGTGCATAAAAAATACAACGCTCTCGTTATTAAATCATTCAATAACGACTCCGGATTTGTTGCCGCTTTAGATAAAGCTTGCGGTCGATTCATCAATAATAACTCAGTCACTATGCAAACAAATTCTAGCTCTAAATCGCCCGAGTTATTGGCGAAATTTTGCGATCTTTTATTGAAAAAGTCTAGTAAAAATCCTGAAGAGGCTGAATTAGAAGATACCCTTAATCAAGTCATGGTTATGTTTAAATATATCGAAGACAAAGACGTCTTTCAAAAATTCTACAGTAAAATGTTAGCCAAACGTTTGGTGCAGCATATGTCAGCCAGCGATGATGCCGAAGCTTCAATGATCTCAAAATTAAAAAAAGCCTGCGGCTTCGAATATACCTCGAAATTACAACGAATGTTTCAAGATATCGGAGTATCGAAAGATTTAAACGAATCGTTTAGAAAACACTTAGCCAACTCGAACGAACCTTTGGATATAGATTTCAGTATACAAGTGCTCTCTTCGGGTTCATGGCCTTTCCAACATTCATTTAATTTTTCATTACCTACAGAATTGGAAAGAAGTATTCATCGGTTTACTTCGTTCTACAGCGCTCAGCATTCTGGTCGAAAGTTAAATTGGTTGTACCATATGTCCAAGGGTGAATTGGTTACGAATTGCTTCAAAAATCGTTACACTTTACAAGCGTCCACTTTCCAGATGGCGGTTCTATTACAGTTCAATCTATCCGAAGTTTGGACCATTAGTCAGTTAGCCGATTCTACGCAAATTAAAACCGATTATTTAATACAAGTCTTACAAATTTTAGTCAAGTCTAAATTACTGCAAAGCTCCGACGATGAAGCAGATCTCAATCCGTCTTCGGTCATTTCATTATTTACCGCTTATAAGAATAAAAAACTACGGGTTCAAATTAATATTCCGATGAAGACCGAATTGAAAATGGAACAAGAAACAACTCATAAACATATTGAAGAAGATCGCAAGTTACTCATACAAGCAGCCATCGTTCGTATTATGAAAATGAGAAAGTCTTTGAAACACCAGCAGCTGGTCGCAGAAGTCTTGAACCAATTATCATTACGTTTTAAACCTCGAGTACATGTAATAAAAAAATGTATCGATATTTTAATCGAAAAAGAATATTTAGAACGTAAAGAAGGTCAAAAAGATACATACAGTTATTTAGCATAGGTTCATTATTCGTCTAACTTCAATTGCACAGTTTTGGACAGAAAGAGGCAAGCTGATTTTTAATTTCTATTCTCGTTGTTTTCCCTTTTCTTTCTAAACACAAAAGATATTTCGATTTATTTCGTTATCAGCGTATTTTTTTTAAAGTTTCGGATTTCATCAACGTTGGAATTTTAATTAAAATTATCAACCCCAAACTTTTACAAAAAGTCCGTTCGATAGATGTTTTATACTTATTTGTGAAATGGTTCGCAATAATGAATTCTTCAATTCGACGTCTTTTGGTGAAACCTTGATGTATAATCGTATCGATACGTGCAATTTCAATCGAAATTTTTTCTGCAAGGTTGTTTGTGTAAAAATGTATAACAATACGATATTGCGAAATAGTGTTTAGGTGTGTTTTTTTTTAAATTATTGAATTATTTGTTGTTATTTATTGTTTCTTGTTATTGATGTTGTTATTTAAATGAGGTCTTTTTTTATTTTTCAATTCCGCTAATATCGTGTAAAAATTAATGTATAGCAAGAGGGTTTTTTCAGCCAGAATTTCGTATGTCTAATGATATTTCGCTTTCTTCTCCTTTTCAAGTACAAAGCACCCAATTTTTGAATGTAATTATTTGACGATAAGCGAGAATCTTTGTTGTTAATATTATTCGCTATGTTTGAAAATGGAGCAAGGTTATTATGTCGAGCCAATTTCCGGACGTGCGCGGAACTCTTTTCAAATTAAATTTATATTTTGTTTGCATTCGGTATATATGCATTTCGGTATCAATGTACGAATTCCGATGGTAAAATTTAAAAATAGCATACTCAGCTATTGACTAAAAGAAATTTGAAAAAAAAACACGTTTCATTCCATTCCAATAAATTGAAAAAAATAAGTTCCTGCATATTTTTGAACATGTCTTCTAAATCTCCATTGCCTGTAATATTTACTTTGAAAATACATTTCATCTTGATAGAATTTTCCGATTAGAATATAAAACGAGGTCTGTGCTCGTTAAGTTGCACCGTGGAAAAAAAAGTAAACCGGTTCGGTTGAATTGTTCAGTATTATTTGCCCCTATAAATGTTTTTATTTAATGCGAAATTGTCATTATTCGAAAATACACGAAGGTATTGTTTTTAAAATTTCAAAAGCAAGGATTACCATGTTGAATTTACTTATGATGTATTTTTTTGTTCAAATCGATCGTTATTCTTCGGACGATTGTTCTTGTCTAGTGGAAAATGGCACCCGTGCATTATGATTTTCAATGTTTATATTTAAGCTAATTCGTTGTTGTTACCATTCGATTAATTATTAATGTAACTGTAGCGAGAAAAAGAAAATCGTTTTTCCGATAAATCGAAAAATTCCGATTAAAAAGACGCCAACGACGTGACGATTACACTTCAAAAAATTTTCATTCATGAAGTCTTTCTGAATTCATACAATATTTTTATTTTATTGAAATTATATATTGTATATTTGTAAATACGTGTACTTGCCAATATAATGATGGAAAGTAGTTTTATATGTCTTCATCGATATTCTGAGATTTGTGTGTGTTTTTGAGTCATGTAATTGTGTATATTATTGCATTATTTTCATCGAGGCTTTTTAAATTTGTGTCACTTTCCGCATGGAATTTTTTTATTATTTATAATACACTCCTGCCTTGGTATCCTGTTTGAAACTAAACAATTAGTTTTATAGAAGAGTTAAATTTCTGTTGTTGAACTTTTACCGAAGTTAATATGTTTTTAGAAGAATTAATTCTATTTTTGTTGCAAAAAACTGCATTTAACATTTGGATAATTTTCATTTAGATATTTTTGTATAAAGTTGTTCAACATCCGGTGATGTAATTTGATTAATACCTAATCATGCAAATTTGTCCGTTTGGGTGTTTAATTAAGAACAACTATCTAATTCAATTTACGTAGGCTAGGTACAGCCTAAATGTAAGCGCGTTAATATTTTGAAAAAATTATAACCATCTTATTATTGTAAATGTGTTTTGAACAGATGTACCTAGTACCTACAATATTAGGTATTTTTATGGGAAAACATTGGAAATACTACTTACATATGAATTCGTAAATAAACACACGTTCAAATTTCTGTGTATAATCTTAATTTTCCTAGTATAAACTGAAAGTGAGAAGGATAAAACATTTATTTTCTTAGATTCTTACATGGTACATTACATACATTACATACTAGATAGTAGATACCAATGTACTATAAACAAACACAAAAGTTGTCGACGATTCATTTATCAACTCATTGTTTTTCATCACTTAGAATTACCTACATCATTTTTTAAGCTTTCGTTCTGTTATTATTATACATTATAACTTTGTAATATAACGTTTTGATAACGTACATTATACGACGATTTGTTTGATCAGTGAAATAAAATTATAACAAATTTTTATTGTTATCATTATTTTAATTTAAGTATTTTTAAATTTTTTCTCAATGTCAGCATCCTGCTTATACTCGGAAAGGTGCTGCTCGCGATTTCGCAAACGATCTCAATAATCTCAAACAATGACCATTATTAATTCATTACTCATCAGTTTCATCAACACTGGAGTAACATGAAACCTCATGAAACACGTGAGAAGAATTAGAAAAAAAAACTTACGTTTGGCAACATTGTAATTACGTAGATAAAGCTAGGTCAATGCTGGGTATGCAAAAAAAATACGAAATTGGTAGGCACAATGAAAAACGAAAGCCGAAATCTTGTTTCATTTTAGCGGCATTTCTTATTCGTGTGTGCTGGAAAAATTATTAGTGGCGAATCTTTCGAAATTTTGAAACTTGTGCAATAGGTAATCTGAAATACTTCAATTTATTCCTAGTTTATGACTGATTATTTAGGATTGCCAAGAGTAATAGCTGAGTAAAATGCAATCGTTTCATACGATCAGAGTGAAAATCCGAGATATTGGTCCTGGAAGTGAGAATTTACTTCTAACAGGCCTAATTATTCGTAAACAAGAACCTCGAGTCGTGCAAATGAAAAAAGGTATAGTACGAATAGCATTATTACTTGAAGAGTTGGCAGGTGGACTAATTAACCTGTGTAGACAACAGCGAAAGATGCGTTTGGAGTTTTACGCTACGAGATAGTCCTTCGGATCTAATCAACGTTACAATTTGGGGTTTGGTTAATTCTGTCAACGATTTATTCCAAAAGTTCAATGTTGGGGATGTTGGTATGGTTCATGGATTCTATTTCGTCGTAATTAAAATTTTTCAGTTAATTTTTATTGAAATTAATATTTCATTTTCAGTGAGCATATTGAATGGTAAAGCTATTTTTAGAAAAGTTTGTGATCGTGACGATTCCTACCAACCGGCTGTTACTAGGTACCAACTACAAATGATGCTAGCAATTTACGTATTAAATGTGTTTTTTCATTTACTTATAACCTTTTAATTTTTATATTGACCACTTACCTATTATAGTTCATTCTATATATCACTCGATGAAAATCAATCGGAGGTTATACCGTACACTGGACCAGACGAAAAAATGTTCAAAGCGTTGTTAAATATACCGTCGAAACCGGCTGGGAATTTCCTCACAATTTCGGACGTACATCGTAATGGAGAGATTTTACGTGGACAATATATAAATTTATTAGCAGCAGTCCAAGATGTAATTCAAACACTAGATAATTGCAAGTTTTCACAAAAATTATTTTGAATTTAATTTATTTAAACAGATAGGAGATCTTAAAGAGTTTAAATCGAGAGATGGAAAAGATTGTCGATGTTTAGAAGTAAGACTAGTCGATCAAAGCTATTCTACATTGTTCTTAACAGTATGGGGTAGTGAATTGATCACGCAGTGTAGAAAATGGGTACCTCAAGGTACAGGTATGTTTTTAGGGATGCATGTGCCTAATGTTTTGTTAGACAATCAGGCCTGCTGCATTTATTTTTCCTTTACAGTACTGTTTCTTGCCGATGTTCGTGCTGATTGGAGCAACTTTCGAAGAATAATGACGATATCAGCAACTAGTCGAACTATAATAACAGAAAATCCTATAACGACGGCTTCTCAGAATTTAAAAGCATTTATTACGTCTACCTCGTTCCAAAACATTGCCAAGATCGATCAGTTAGTCAATAAATACGCCGATCGTAAGAAATATTTATTTTGATTTAGCTAGTTTCTTATTTGCAATAAATGAAGAATTATTTTTATTAAATTTAGCTTCTGTTATAAATACTGTCACATCATGTGCTGGAGTTTTAACTAAAGCGATGGATAAAAAACAGAATGACGAATTTACCGCCTTGGTTTACGCTGCGATTAATTCTTTCAATGTGGATGAACTCGATAATTTTATTGTAACAAAATGGTATTTATTCTATATTTACGTATTTTTCTGTATTCGACGGTAGGTACTAAAAAAATATTTTTTCAGCATCAAATGCAACACAAAAGTTGATCCATCTCTAGGATTATGTTTAAATGCAGATTGTGGTTCGGGAATGGGCATGGAAAAGCTAGTTTTAGATCAAGTTTACGATCTTAGAATTTCATTGATGGACCATACCGGCTTGTTGAATAATTGTAAACTAACAAATTCCGTGGCTCAGAAAATGATAGGTTCCAAGGTACGTTCAATAATTAACCGATATGTTTTTTCTTTGCAATTTATCGGGTTTTGTCTGTCGAAAGGCTTCTGAATTCAAAACGTTTCCGGAGACAGAAAAAACAAGCATCAAATGGAAGTACCAGCTGAAATACTGCGCGGCTCGACTAGTTGTGTTGCCCCTTCGCCAAAGGCCTCCCGCAATATCGGTTCTTTCTATTGACAAAATATCGCTTGGAGAATATTCAACGCAGATACCGTTGTGTTAAAAATAAAGATTAAAATTTATGATTTTTTTTTTTTAAAACAGTTATATTTTTACTTATGTAGTCTTGTCGAATTTGTTAATTATGATAAAGTAACAAAACCAATTATATAAGTTTAGTGTATAATAATGTAACAAAAACGAAGAAAAATTTGTAGAAAAAGTATGACTTACAAGATTTATTTTTACAAAATATTACGCAACACCCACAATTATTTAAATTTACAATAAAATAGTTTGACATAATATTTCACTTCGGCGAACTCATTTACGTTAATCTACACAAAAAATAAACTAAAGTACGAAAATTTTGATTTCACCAAATTCTTCAAATGTACATCATTTCAGCCATACTGGACATTTTCTTTGGTATATGAACGAATAAATCAATATAACTAGCGAGTTCTTCAATAGATGTATCATCACAGTCAGTATATAAAGATGATCTCATTCGAGCTTGAAGTGAACAAGAATTTGAGGAATTATGTTCACGCTTACTAGACGAACTTGAACCATCGGTAGGAGAACGCGATTTCACTTGCGGTCGTAATTCTTTAAATGACAGGGTATCGAAAGCTTTCAAAATATCGGAATCAGAACTCGGAAGCAGCGCTTTAAAACTATTTTGACTGTCGTTTTCGCTGTTTGTGAAAATTTTACCTTTTGAATCGACAAAAGATGTTGTACTTTGTTGAGGGACCATCGACTTGGCTGTGTTCGTTTTGCTAGCTTTGTTTTTATCATCGGGAAAATGAAGCGTGGGCGGCTTTAGGATTGGTTTGAAATTCTTCTTATCAGTAATCGGTAAATTTAACTTCGCTGGGCGAACAATGAACGATTTATGTTTCTGCTTTTTACTTATTTTGCAAGTGCAATTGGGCGATACTAATATATTCTTGAATGAGTACTCCTTTTACGAAACTTTGCAAAAATTACAGCCATGATTATGAATAGGTGTTTTCTTCCTGTGGCGAAAAAATAAATCAAATGTGTTTGTATAATACAATAACAAATCTCTAGTAGTGAAATTTCCAAAAGAACTTACCATTGTGGATTTATACTCAAGTTGTTGAAATCAGACTCCAAATTTTTTGGTTGATTGGTTGACATTGTGATTACTGTTCATGTGTACTATGAAATTTAAAGAAATAACATCATTTATTTTAGTAGAAAAAACATTAGGATGATTCATTGCAAAGAAATTGAAAGCTATGCCACTTTTACGTAAACACAAAACGTAGCACCAACATACCTGTGAGGCCAAGGGTAATTACGTTTCAAAATATTTTCATTACATGAAGTAACGACTTTAATTCACTTTTCTTAATTATTGCTGCGAATATTTCAAGAAAACTTCGAGAAAATTTTGCCTTTAGTAATTTGTTTTTGTTTTGAACGTAAAAAAAACAAGGTAATGCTGTTAGCTGTAATCAAAACAAGAAATTGAGTGGTCAAGGAAAACATACCTTACGCGTACGCTTGATCTTATTTATTCCACTACACCATAAAGTGTATTTTCTGTTTTTGAAAGCAAGCGGATGCTCAGATACCGCTTTGATACAATGTCATGTTCAATACAGAGAATTTTGAAAGGATTTAGTTTGCGTCTGATTGAAAAAAAGAAAAGAAAACGAAAAATATCACGTTTGAATTTCCATCCCGGGTAAGGGCATACGCGCATGCGTTAGGACTTGTATTTTTCATGGCTGTTCAAGAGTCGGCTTACTACACGGTATACACGGTACACCTGTACAGTCCTCTCTCGTTTCCGTGATTCAGAGATGTAACGATTAATAATCGATGCTGCATCGATTGTTTTTTCAAAATAATCGGGAAATAATCGATTAATCGGAGTTCTGCGCCCCCTATGCTAAAGTTTCAATTCCTTTGCTCTTA
>FIZV01036461.1:0-13577 GCA_900050545.1 Trionymus perrisii | reverse complement strand
AACCAAAAAAAATTTATAACATTTTTCAAAAAAAAAAAAAAAAAAAATCAATCAAAAAAATCAATGATAAAAATTGGTGCAAATTGGTGCTGAAATAGCCCTAGAATTGAAGTAGGTAGCTAGGTGCTAAGTCTTGCCTACGAAATATCCGCCAATTTTATTATTTAAGGCGTTCAAATGCGGAATATTCGTAACCTAATTATAGGTACAGTACATACCGCATACTATTCGGTTCACCTCATCCAAAAAAAAAAAAAAAAAGGAACACACCCAGAAGGTAAAAACGAATATTCATTAAAATAGCTCTATCCAATATAATAAATTCGCAGAAAAACTCCTCAAGCGAAAATTACACTTATTTTTGCGAATAAAAAAAAGAAAAAAAAACTCGCGAAATAATCGTCAAAAATATCCAAAACTGTTTCTCGCTTTCGTCAAAAAAAAAGAATGGAGCACATATTGATAACAACGTGTCAACGCCTTCCGATAAATTAAAATTAATTTAGATGATACCTAATTCAATTATGAACCTCTTAAGTTCATCCATATACTTCCCGAGTACAAATTACTGACCGTATAAACGTAAAAAATTAATATTATGTAAGCAGTTTCATTACAACGGCATCGCAACCCATAAAACCAGTTTTTTCTTCAGAATAGGAACCCATAACAATGCTACTCGTATTTTCACAATGTTAATAAATCGTATCGTATTCTCGACGAATTAATTTTCTAATGATTAACTTTAGGAATAATTCAACGAAATTTAACATTCTCGCAAGACGAGAATAGAAGATACGTCTATTCGTAGATTGTGGGAATAGACGAATTAACGTAACGTTTAATTAGAGGACGTTCAACTCTAATCCTTTATTTTGTTTACAGGTGCGTTTGAAGGACGCGGGCCGAGGGATATGATTGCGATTGTGTCAACGATGATGGCCACTCTACTGGGTGCTATTTTAGTTAAACTAAACGTGCTCATTGTGTTGTCTCTGATTAGCGTAGCAATAGGTAAAATATTGATACTGTTGTTGGCATTCAAATCTCACTCATTTGCTAATAAAACGCAACAGCCCATCGTTTACGAGAAGATATACTATCCTCATCATAAAGAGTACGCGAATCAAATTCCGCAGACGCATCAGGATGAGTATTCGACGTATAATTTATCACGATGAGAATAACCAGATTCCAAAGTATACGGTCGTGAGATGGAATCGATTCTCGTTCAATTCACGGTGTTATTTATGTAACAAAATTTTATACTTTAGTTCTTACCATGTAGAAATGTAGCCTTGCTGAACTTTCATTTTCAATAAAATTATTTTATCTATTTTTTAAAATTATTTTTTCAATTGAAATATTAATTCGATAAATAAATTACCTTCGTTGGATACATCTAATCTGAAAAATTCGCCTTTTTCTGATTGTACTGTTAAACGAAGGTCGGTTTGAGAATTACTTTGAACGGATTCGTCTTCTTCATTTTTGATCAAAACCCCTTCAATTGGACCGAATTGCGTTCTACTAGGAATAGTTTTCTTGGCAAATACACCGTAAACTGTAAAAAATATTTTGTTGAAAATTTGATCGTGCACCACGAGCTAAATTGATCACTCCGGTGTACCTGATTTTTTAGCACCGACTTCTGATTTAATTCGATTAATCGATAAATACGCCGAAGGCAGAGTAGCCCTGGCTCGAGATTGAACAGCTTTGTCACATATGCTATTCAAAGCAGATTCTGCACGAGAATTCACTGCAAGAAAAATATTTATAAAATCAGTAAATTTCGAATCGAAGGAAAATACTCTTTTTTTAAAGAGTTACTTACAAAATTTACTATTAATTGAATTCTCTCCATTGGTAGGTTGTCTTTTATTTGAAACGTTGATGACGGAAGTACGATTATTATCCGATGGAACATCCGAGATGATGTTTCGTTTCAGGACGGAAATACTTTCGCAAGGTACATTTTCTGAAAATTTTTGCGAATAAGACCACTTTAATAATATCGTATGTTTCCAAATACAAAACTTAATAAACAACATACTTTGTACTTCGGAGCTTTCAACTTGATGAAAACCTCGTTTCATAAGTTCTTGTTCAGTGTTTTCATTTGTCTTTCCAATCGCTTCATTATCAATTGCAGTCTTCGAATTAACACTGGTTTGATTAGAAGTATTCGAGTCTTCTGATACATTATCTTTACCCACTTTATCGTAATTTTGGTCTTGATTCAAGTAAGAAGAAAAGTTAGAATAAAAAGAATACTTTTTCGGATATTTTTTACCAGTTTCGGAAACTACGATGGAATTTACCGCATTTGGAAAATAATCGAGTTTCGATGGAATGGGTTGAACCTGAGGATTAGATACGATTTTAGGATTCGTTTGCGGAGGGATTTCTTTATGAGTAGAAGACGACGAATATGAAGGCTCGTAGGGGATGTGTTTCTCAGAAACGATGGGGTAGGAATCAATGACAGATGAGAACTGATTGGACGTTTCGCCAGTAGAGAAATTACAGCATAAATTGAAATTTTCTGTATTTATCGGCGATGAATCTACTCGTATGGTTTTTGAAAGCGATGTCGATATGACGGAGTGGTAATTGGTTTCGTCGTTGAATTCAGAGATAGGTGTAGTATACTGCGGTTCTGCTTGTATTTCGTTTACATGTACCAAGTTTGTATTCATTTCACCTGGTACAGAGCATTGTCGCTGTGGAAGTATTTCTTTGGATATCTGCGAACAGTATTCGTGATTGAATAAAAACGTAACGTAACGAAGAACATAACAGGGTTGGAAATTAATCTGACCTGCATCATTTTAGGCGACGATGGAGTGTAATCATTTTCTGAATCAATGACTGCGTATAGAACTTCTCCGTTGTTTAAAATCAATTCTAAACACGATCCCGGCTTACCCTGAGTCAACATTGCGATTTCTTCATTAGAAAGAATCAGCTGTAAAAGAAGAGTAATCGTCATTGATAAAATAATTTAAAAATAATGCTGTTTTTTAAGAACTCGTGGTAACCAACTTTTTCGTTTTCACTCAATTCGATTCCATTCAACAATAACTCATCAGATTGATTCTCAGCCAGAACATAATTCGTCGATGTATCGTCATTAGAAAACACATTCGAAGTGCTCGGTAAATTTGAAGTAAAGTTATTATTGGGGAAGTCGTGTGGAAATTCAGAACCATACATATCGGTAGAGTTGACGCTCCTGTTATAATAATTAAAATTATGATTTTCTTGAACCTCTCGATTCAATGGACGCAGATCGACAGAAAACGATAAATCTTGAATATCGTTGGGTGATTTGAGGGTATAATTAGAACCGACGTCCTCAGCCAGAGATACTTTCTGAAAATTCATGGAAGGTTGTCTATTCAGACGATAACGAGAATTCATATCTTGTATATTTAACGGAACTCCACTGGCAATCTCGCCCATAAATTGATCTTTTTCCGAATATTCTAACAAAAAAAAAATAATAATGATTAAAAAAATATATAAAATTAGAAAATTGTTTGTGATAAGAATTAATTGAAATCGGTGATGACTATTGAAATGCACCTGACGTGTTAGAGCCTCTCAATATTTCACAATGAGTTTTGATCGGGGATAGTGTGTAGTTGTTTTCGTTCACCAAAGACGAAGCAGAAAGAACCATTTCATCGTCATTGAGTTGGTAATTCATGTTTGTTTTATGACTACTGTTGTTATCGGCGGAATTCATCTGTAAAAGTAGCATGATCGAATAGAATATTGACAAGAAGCAGAAAAATTATCAATACAAATATACCAACAGATATTAGTATGAGATCTGAATTGTTGTTCCTCAGTTCATTATTCATATTTCAATCAGAAAAAAACGCTTTTATAAGATGAATTTATGCTTGCGGAACTACGACTCCATCGTAGTACTTAGGTACTCGAAAATCTCAATTTACTACATACTCGGATAGGGTTTCGAAAAGGACCCTCAAAATCGAAAAACACATACGAATAATTCACAATCACAGATGACCGAACATATAACATGTTTTTCTTTTCATAAAATAAGACATAACATTTAATTGTTCAAAATATGAAAATTGAAACATAAAAATAGACTTAGTTGTTAATAATTTTAACATGGTTTGTTCACCTCAACTTTAATTTGAACTCTTTGAACTTATCATTCGAAATTTCAAAAACTCAATTAATTTGAGCTAATTTTGAGCCACACTTGTCATTTTTGTCTGTTGTCTGAGGTACGTTATCTTGACGTCTAATGCGGAACACTTTACTTTAAGTATGACACATCTCGTTCCTTTTCTGATTAATTACAGAATTACACGTCTTGAATAAACACAAAACACAACCATGGTACTGTATCTGTAACTACTGTACTGTTATTACTACAATACAAAAGAAAAAAAAACTCTCCAAAAATTTTATTTGAAAAAATGGAAAAAATAAAATGTTAGGCAATAGCCTACATAAAATTTATATAATATATGCACATAATATTAATGTCCATTGATAATATTTTGTATGTAAGTATAAGGATTAAGGATTTCATATTTTGATAATAGGTATAAATTTATTTAAGAAAACTCTTGTTGGATTTAAAATCCTTTCACAAAAAATTACTTTAAAATTCCTGATCAGAATTAAAAATTTTCTTAATATGAAAAAATTCTCCCGAAAAGGAAAAACAAAAATTTACATTTTTTATGAAATTCTTTTTTAAAAAATAATGCTAAAAAAACTTTTAAAAATCCCTTCATTCTTTGAAAAAAAAATCGAACAATCATGATTATTATTACACTTTTTGTAGCAAAGATCCGGGGGGGGGGGGTTCAAAATATTTTTGTACACCCGGTAGGTAGTAGGTATAGATTTATAGGTACCTATACCTATTTAATAAAAAAAAGTGTCAAAATAAGACGTTCTTGTGTGTATATTTTATTTCCAATTGTTAATTTTTCTTCACTCTTCAGATTTCTTTTTTTTTTTTTAATTTCCTTTTCCTCCTTAAAATTTTGGAAAATTTCTCAAAAATCTTGATATTTAAAAAAGTTTCTTCAATTTTTTTTTCAATTCCTCCTTCTTCGAAAAATTTAGCTGAATACATTTTGAAATTGAAAAATCCACATAAATTGTCTACGCCTCTGCAGCAGGGAAGTGGATCTGAAATTTTCTTATTAAAATTTCTCCGTCTCCTGAAGAAATTTCATTCGTGAAAAGAAAAACATTTTCTGCTGTGTAAATAAAAATAAAATGAAATTCATTTAAAAAATTTTAAATTTAAAAATATAATACCTACGCGTATAATCCCAGAAGATATTTTTATTTTTATTAAAAAAAATTTAAATCTCTTTCTTCAAAGGTTATAGGGAAAATAAAAAGTTGAATTAAATTGAATAAAATTAAATTAAAATGGACTTCGAACTTTCGAAGTTCGAGTTCGAATTCCGAATCAGTTGATGACTGATGAGGCGGAGGGTGGACGATTCTTCGGTTCCATCCATGTATTGGTTAGTCGTCAAAATAACAATCATACTAGAAGATCATACTTCGTTTTTCCTGCGCAAGTGCGCATTTTGATTATGATTGCGCATGTCTACCTACGATTCATGTTTTGAAAATTCTCTATTTCTTTCTAAATTCTAATCAAAATGCAAAATCAAAACGAACAAAAATAATGGAGTTCGTGTATATTATTTTTCTCTTCGGTTTGTTGTACTTTCGTGATTTAAAATGTTGTGGTTTCGCTAATTTTCCAAATTAATCATTGATTACCAGTGAAGACAGCTCATTCATCGTATATTCGTTATTGAAGTATGAATGTTTCAATTTTGGTTCTCTTTATAATATTTTGATTAGAAATTTTGTTAAAGTTTCATAGTAAAGTAATGTAAACTTTTCAATTCAAAAATTTATAGTTTTCTTCGATACAACAGAAAAATGCATCCAAACGGCTCCAATTATAATAACTATAAAGTCCACGTGAATCCTGTTAGTTACCTGGCACATAAATACGCATATTCTTCAGGGACGACAAACAATTACAACTCATCTCAAATCTTGGATCGGAAGCAATTGCATACTACGGAGCAATTCCAGCATAGAAAGTTGGATAATCCTTTCAACGATTTTATCAAAGGAAAGTTCTACGAATTGAGCGCTATTATGTACCAAGATTCCATTAATAAGGCTACAACGTCGATGCAAGAAATTACACCACCGCAGCAAAAGCAAAATTCCAAGTATAGATGGGAAAATCAAAACCTCGGCTCTGTCTGTGATACTCCTCCAATTGACGAATCCGTACCATTTCATTCGGTATTTTCGAAAGGCTGGTTTTTTCATAATTCCTGTGATACGAAATGTATAGCGAATTCATCGCTCGATGTGCAGTCTTGCTGTTTTATAAATGATCAGTGTTTACCGCAAAATACCTTGAATACGCAAGATCTCAAGAAGAAAGTGCTCGATTTTTATAAGAAGAAGACTTCCAGCAGTAATAATCATTCGTTGATCTCAATTTCTAAACATAAACTAATTAAAAAAACTAGCGTACCTTCGAAAGAAAACCATTTATTAAAATCACCGAGTCAGAAACGAAAATCTCTTAACACGCCTTTACTTTGTACGCGTAGTAAATTAATTCGTAAAAATAAACCCGTTGCGATTTCCATGTCATTAGTGAAATCAGAAAAATTAATGAAGAATCTGAGCAAAAACTTCATAGTAAAACGACATTCTCTAGTACGAATAAATAATACTTCTGAAGATATTGCAAAAACAATACATAAAAGAAAACGTCTCAATTCAGCGATAATGCTTACTAAACGTAAACTTATTAGGAAAAATACACCAACGGTTCAAAATAATTCTCCCTTTGTATCTATTTCGAAGCACAAATTGCGTCGTAAAGTTGATCAAGATCCATCGATTGTGATATCCACTTCCAAACATGGATTTAGCCCTTCCGTGGGACGAAATGAATCTGCAACACCAGAATCTTTGAAATTGATATCAATAAATCCGAATAAATTGGTGAAATCATCCTTGCTTCCTAAAATTACAAAATCGAAGAACGAAACTTTCTTCGCCAAATCTGTACTATTCCATGTGATACGATATCGAAGACGTAGTCACCGCGGCAGTGGGTACGTTTTACTCACTCGAAATAAACTAATCAAGAAAGCGAAATTCAAGAACCGAATCTGGAGAAGAAATAAAAGTGAAGAATCTTCGCCGAAAAGTCGTCCTAATAAAATATTTGTGGCTTTGGGGAATAATAAGTTAATCAGAAAATCGTTATTTGCCAAGAATAATAAAAATGATCCGGAGAAGAAAAGTAATCAGATTCTGTCACCTGCTAAAAATGCTTTCTTCGCTCGAATGTGGAATTCTCCATCTAGAAGGATTCAACGGTTTACGAATCATTTGGCTAGGACGAAATTGAGATACGCGAGTGAGCGTAACACTTCCATGTTCAAAAATTGGTGAGTTCAGTCTTTCTGTATTGCATGTTCGAATTGGAAATTGAGCAAACTAATTCAAAAAATTTACATGTTACGAGAATTTAATTGATTACAGGTTCCCTAATAAGCATAAAAACAACATGAGAATAATTCGTAAAAAGAAGAATTCAATTTGCCCGATTTATCGCAAGAAAGGTACTTGCGCTAAACTTTTGAAAGGAGAATGTTTTCGAATTCACGATCGCAAATACGTTGCTATGTGTCAAAAGTGAGTACAACTTCAAAAAAATATATTATATAAAATGGGCTTATAAATGTACATATACGATATTCTATAATATTGTAACTATTTAGCTTTACACGAGGCAACTGCGATAAAAAGGATTGCCTTTTATCTCACGATCTCAGCCCCAATAAAATGTCCATATGTCAACGTTACCTCAGAAATAGCTGTGCTTATGAAAACTGTCCATATTTACACGTGAAGCCTGCATTGGAGTCGCCTATTTGCCCACAATTTTTACAAGGCTACTGCGAAAATGGAAAAACGGTAAAACTTGGATTATTTATAGCATTTTCTATCCGAAACACTTTCATATCGTTTGCATCTTGAAAACTGAAAACATTTTCTTCGTTATCAGTGACTCACTGTAAGTTCTCTTTTCGTTCACTGGTTGAATTATTCAATGACGTTATGTCGTTTTGCTTCGTGGATGGGAATTTTATAATTTTTCTTTCGGAGAACAAAATTTATCAGAATTTCTAGTTTTAATATTCATATCATCCACAAATATTTTATATCACTTGAAATAATTAATATTACCTAATTTAACCTAAATTTCAGTGTACTAAGTGGCACATTTACGCTTGTCCGGAATTTAAAGAAAGTTCACGTTGCTCGAAGGAGGGTACTTGTCGTCTGCCACATCGAGATTCGAGCTATTTCCAAGGCAAAGCTGATGAATCAGATGACGAAGATGGATACAATTGGCGTTATTTTGAGAAGAATAAGATAGACGATAGAGACAATAAAAGCATTAGTATAATACCCGAGAGACAGTTAATGGGTGACTTACCCGATTATATTCCCATATAAGATCCGAGGATCCATTTACCTATAATTTACCTATTTTTTCAGACGAAAATTTTTTGTATGATTTGTACAACTTAAATATATATTCGAAGTTGTTGTGATGATTTGTAGGCGTAGGCTTACGTCGATTCGATAGTAAGTATTAGTGTAATATTATGCAGTACTTAAAAAATTATTTGTGTGTTTCAGACTGGATTTTCCTTGAGCTGATTTTATTATTCAGAGGTGTTGATATTGAAAAGTACGAAAAGCAGTGTCGTGGTGCTGTTTTCGTGTTTTGTGATATTTTTTGTGTAAAATTACCTAGATGTTTTTATTGTTATTTGAAAATAAAGCGTTAATCGTAACTCTGTGTTATTTTTTTTTCGTTTACCTATACTTACCTCTCGCCGGTCTCTCCTTTTAGGAGGTAACCTAACTAACCTACCATGTTTTCTACTCAGTAAAACAGTAATACATTTGGAAATTATAATGATGCTAGGTATATTATGGTTCGAGATACATATTAAAGATTTATGGAAGTTTAAAAAAATTATACATCTCTACGAAGAACAGGCGAGATGAATTGCACACTATAGTAAGTTGAGAATTTATGAGTAGTGAACTAATGATTCAGTATTCGACGATAAAGATTGTGTAACCTTCCAAATTCTAGCTTGAAATTTACCCTGTTGGTCTACCATTTTTTAGCAACGCTTTTTGAAAAATCTTTTGCAGTTTGTTGCATTTCTATGCCTAAATTCCGGTGATTGATAGATTGATTTTCTACTCATCTCGTTGTCCTCGCCATCGTACTTCTACTCCCCTCCACCCAGAAAGCATCCATTTATGGTAGGTTATTCAATTCATGTTCAAGAACTCGTGATTCGTGAAGTAAAATTTTTGATAACAACATGGTGAAATTTTTATCAGTATGAATTTGTAAAATTTTCGGACCGGCTTGTCAAATATTTCCGTTCGTATTTTAATGTTGAATCGATTATTCGCTTTGTAAAGTTCGCCGCAGGTAAAATTATTATTAATGGGTAGTTTTTCAAAATTATTGCCGAAAGAATCGCTACCGAAATGGCAGGTGGCACTAATCGTATCGATACCAGTAGCATTCGGCCTAGGATATTTATATTATAAATGCAACGTTGGCGACAAAGAAATAGTCGTTACGAGTAAAGTCGTCAAAGAAAAAGATCAAAAAGACAGCGTTGCTAAAAAAGAAGTCGAAGCTGCTCCGAAACCAGTCAAAGTGCTTGTAAGTACTAATAGCATTACGACATTGGCTGATACATTGTGTCATATCTAATTCGTACATTTTGCGTAGACTCCAGCTCAAGAAGCTGAGAAAATAAAACTTGAAGGCAATGAGTTCTTCAAGTTGGGAAATTACCAAGAAGCAATACGTTGTTACACCGAAGCTATCGCCAAATGCCCGGAACAGGATAACAACCTAAAATCAACATTTTTCCAAAATAGAGCTGCGGCATATGAACGATTGGTAAATTTTTCACTCTTCATTAAATTAATCCGTTAGTGTGTCTTATTTTTTGGATATTTTTCAGGAGGATTTGCCTAAAGTAATTGAAGATTGTACGAGTGCATTGAGTTTGAATAAACGATATGTAAAAGCGATGCTGAGACGTGCTAAAGCTGCTGAAAAACTAAATAATTTGGACTTGGCTTTAGAAGATCTCGCTACTGCTTGTTTGGTCGATGGTTTTCAATGTCACGAAAGCATTACCGAATTAGATCGTATCGCTAAAGCCACAGGTACGTGAAAAATGATTCTTCATTGAAGTAGTGTTGATGCATGATAATCGAGTATTTTTATTTTTTTCAGCCGCCAGAGATGTTGAAGAGCATACATCGAAAAATGTTACCAGATTACCGTCTAGATTTTTCATCAAAACTTACGTTTCAACGTATCAGCATGGCTCAGCTCTTGATAAAGTCGATCCTAACGACGAAATAGCGGCTAAATTAATAGAGTAAGTTGATTTTTTTTCGAGACCCATCTTACAATGGAATATTGAATATTACATCTACGAAATTTTTCGTTAGGGAGTTCAAATCGATCGAACAAGCTCTATTATCATGCCAGAATATCGAATCTAAATGCGAAGATTTAATTAAGAAATGTGAAGAGGCAAGTCAGGAATTGATCAAAGTCGAAACTCAGCTTCTACGTGCTACTTATTACATTTTATCAAAACAAAACAGCAAAGCTTTCGTCGATTTGGAGGAAATAGTAAACCGAGACGATGTTGATAAAAGAGTAAGAATTTATATATAGGTATCCGAAGAATACCTATATTTATGGCATCCCACTTATAATTAAATTTCGTAGGTCAAAGTGAACGCATTAATTAAACGAGGAACCGCTCATCAACATCAAGGTGATAACGAAAAACGAGAAGAAGATTTCAAAAAAGCAATCGAAGTAGATGAAAATAATCCCGATATTTATCATCATCTCGGACAAGTATGGCTTCATCATTTCCTGCTCTATTTCATGATTGCATCTCAAAACCTAACGTTAATTTAATTCCATTTTAGATCCATTTGATCTTAGAACATACAGCCGAATCAGTGGACAATTTCAGAAAAGCAGCTGCTCTTGATCCCAATTTCCCTGTAACTGTTATTCAGCATTGTTATGCCGAGTATAAATATGCTTCTTCGATTCGTGATACTGAAACTATGTTACATTACTTGAAAGAATTCCAAAATATCTTGAAACGATTCCCAGGAAATATTGAATGCCTTACTTTATACGCCCAGGTAAGGAAATCAAAATTGAAAAATATTAGGAGAGAGATGATTTTTTTTTCTTCTTAGGTTTTAACTGAACGCCAAGAATACGCCGAAGGTGAAAAACTTTTCAACGAAGCAATTCAAAGGGAACCAAAACACGCTGCTTTATTAGTTCACAAAGGTAAGCAAAAAAAAAATATATAATCAATGATAGGCATTTTATGAAATACGAATGTACTTATTCACTCATTTCTTCCATAGCACTATTAATTTTGCAATGGAAAGCTGAAATTGAACCAGCTAAAAAACTGATTCACGAAGCTTTGGAATTGGATAATGACTGTGAATTTGCTTACGAAACTATTGCCACGATTGAAATGCAAATGTATGTATTAGAGCTGTCAGCAAAAAAAATGCTAGTTGTACATTCTAACCTGGCCGTTTCGATTGCAGGGGTAATTTCAGCAAAGCTGTGGAGTACTTCAACGAAGCAATCAAACGTTTCACATCTTTAGAAGAATTATATCATTTGTTCTGTGTACGAAACACTTCTCTTGCTCAGATCAAAGCCGAACAGCGTGTTGGCCGACCCACTTTCCCAGGTTCTTTTCCTAACATGAGTTAATTTCGAGATTTAGTTTTGCTATAGGATTTATTCTGTTTTTGAATGTACGTACGCGTGCTGTATGTTTCCCTTTACCGAAGAAAACAAGCTAACGGCGCAGTTTTTTATCGTTTAGATGTAAATTTTTTACGTTGTTTTCACGTTTCCTGTTTTTCATCGTTGTCGACTGCGCAACTAATTTTATTTCGTATTTTAACTGCCTCGTCTATACTAGACAGTTTGTATCTTAAGATGCGGGTTTTTTAAATTATCATTTTCAAAGCGGAGTTCGTTTTGCTTTGTTTTTTTCTGTACGTTTATTTTACGCTTTAGTTAGTGTTTAATTTATACTACAATTTGTGAAGTCATGAAGTAAATAATAAGTGATGTTTCTGTACGTGTTTTCCGTGTTTTTAGGCCTATCTTGAATTCAAAAACCTGATCGTTTCCAAAATTGATGAATTCAAACAGAAGTTTACTAAAATTATTTATTTAAAAAAAAAATCCAACGCATAATGCTGTAATTCTAAGTGAAAAAAATGAACTAAAATTCATCGAAATGAAAAATTGAATAAAACAATATTTTGAAGTTAATTTACAACGGTTTAATATTAAAATAAAATGTACCTTTATCAGTGTAGCAAAATATGTAAGTATATACATTGAGAACTAGCTTACCTATTTACACAAAATTGCCATCGATTAAAATAACCTATTATAAAATATTACGATCGATAAATATAGCGAAAAAGTATATAATACCAAATAAAATTAGTGAGCACTACATAGTAAATACATAAGCAAGATAAAAACTTCAACGTTAATCGTTCCGGTATAATAAATGGGGAAAAATTGTGAGAACACACTGATACGTAAAAAAGTTGACTCGACAGATAGTATTTTCACGTTTGCATATCACTCCATTCTTTGTCACTCGTTGATGAACTCGATTCTCCATTTTGAGCTAAAATTACGGTTTTTAAGTATTGAAAAAGCTTAAAATAATTTTTATCGACGAAAGAATAACTCACATGAAGACGAATTTGAACTTTTTGAGGATTTTCTGTATTTATCAACAGGTCCCCAAATTCTAACGGTACAATCATCCGATACGGAAGCTAACATTTGGTGATAGACGGGATTCCACGCTACGGTGTTCACTGTCCTGGTATGGCCTTGCAGAACAGCGATAGGTTTTTCGTGCTTAATGTGCCATATGTAAACTTTATTGTCTACGAATAACGAATGCACGATTAGGGGAGTCGGATAGACGGAATAGTGGGACAGAAAAGTGTAGTAAATACCTTCACTACCGCTGGCAATGAAATCTTCGTTGGCACCACCGAAGCAACTATGAATGGTGAAATGGCCTTGGGTAACACCCTGGAACTTACGAACTAGGCATCTATCTTCTAAATCCCATAAATGTACTCCTTGTGTGGCAACGTTGAGCAATGCGAGACGATCTGTTTTGTTAACTGAGAAGGCCATTATGGGATGGTCTTCTTGAAACCTGAGGTCAAAATATAAAACTTATCAATGCCGGAAAAATCGAATTAAATTTAAATTTCAAGTACTTGTTTCTACAAAAAAAAAAAAAAAAAATCAATTTGATAAATTTAATAAAATGTTACAACAA
>FIZV01036446.1:0-15794 GCA_900050545.1 Trionymus perrisii | reverse complement strand
TTTTTAAAAATTCAATAATTTTTGAAAATTTGTCAGTTTTTGAGAAAATTACAATTTTTAAAAAACGATGATTTTTGAAAATTCAGTAATTTTTATATTTTTTCTCTCAGATTCGCCACATGATTTCTCATGATTCATTTTCAACATTTTCATGCAATTCTCATCGTAATTCTGCTTGTTGGTACATAAGACGCATACATGGTTGATAACACGTATACCAAAGTACTTGAAGAATCCTCGATGCATTTTCTCACCTCCAACAACAGGTTCACAAATTTACATTGTGCGATAAACCTGTTATCAAAACTAGATTTGTTATTAAAGATAATCAAATGGTCACGCGGAGGCAACTTTTACATTAGAATTCAACTTTACTCTAAAATCGGATACTCAAAGGAATGATGGCCCACTACACACTCGAATTCTCGACGGAAATACGTACATATATTTCCACGAATTGGCATTACGTGCGACTGAACGCAAGCACTAATACGAACAGATCTCACCTCTTCTCTAAAAATAATCTAAAATCAATTAGAACTCTCAAAAATGCGCATACAATTCACCCAATGCAAATTATTACGCCCTTGGTATCAATTTCTGAAGAACCTGTATTGACGTCAAGTACACTGAGACCATCGACCGATCCTTTGGTACGGGAAGACAGCGGCTATGTCAATGGCGTTCAAAATAACAACAATTAAATTCTCCCCTTGCACGGTGACTCACACGAATACCGTTTGACCATTGGGATCTCGCAGTAAAAATAGAACCAGGAAGATGCATCCTGCTCAAAAATTAAACCACTGTCGAAAACGATGTTTCAAAAGGTGATCTCGATGACATGATGTTTGACGGTATACCGTGACGCAAAATCGAGTTGTTTTAAGGCGCCTCGAATGCGTGATATTCTAGGTGAACTTTCACCTTTAATATTATTCTTGTACACTCAATGTATAATTATAAATTGAAAGTCAACCGAGATGCTCTGTAAATATTGACAAGTACTTCCTTCCTTTGATAATAAATATTGGAGACATTTTACTAGGTAATTTTTCACACTTAGATAATCATACTCGATAGATGGGACGAATAATTACTCTGGTAGGAACCGTAAGAGGGTTTGGCCGAGCGTATGCTTACCTATGTGATAAGCATAATGAATTTTTCAGATATACCTCTTTCCTCTTATCTTCCAACTATTATTATTATTATTATTACAAACTTTGTTTGATTGCACATTTTTTCTTATTTTATTTGATTTAAAAAAAAATTTAACAGAATAATTTTTTTTTTTTTTTAAGAAAAGACAGCCTTAATTTTACTATAGACAGGATTTTAAATAAGAATCAAATAAGTTTGCTTTTCGCAAGAGTCTTCTTCATCAAAATTGTTTCAGGGATACTATTACCAATCCAAAAATTGATTTTAAAAAGTTCATCTTCCATTCGACAATTTTATTAGCTCGAGAAGAAAATTACAGGCTAAGCAATGATTGAAATATTCTCGTTATCTAGCTCATCAGCCTTCGATTAAAAAAAATTAAGACATTTATTGAAAGAATATACTCGAACGAGAAATTTTCAATAATTCGATTCAATCTATCTATAACCAGGGTAGCCAGGTATGTGCAATTTATTATTTCCCATCTGCGTTCAATTTGTTTTTCAAATTTTGCAGTTTTTACCTATTTTTTTCAATTTCTAGTAACTTTTGCAACTTTCAACAATTTTTGCAGCCCTGGATAAACTTTTTTTATTTTTTTCCAATTTTTCAATCATTCTCAAACTTTGTAATTAGGTAATTTATATTTTACAACTCTGCAATTATTTTCAAATTTTAAAAATTTAGGTACTATGTAAGATTTCCCAATTTTTGAACGATTTCCCAAAATTTGTAATGATGCGTTTGCAATTTTTACAAATTTTGCAGTTTATATTGAACTTTGAATTTTTCCAAATTTTTTAACCATCTATTTTTAGTTCTGCATTTTTTTTCAAATTTCTCAACCTTTTGTCAAATTTTACAATTTTTGGAACTTTTTAATTTTTTAAGATTTTTGCAATTTTTAACAATTTTTGAAGAGGATGTTGAACTTAGCAATTATTTTTTTCACAATTTTTCTTAGCTTCACACCATTTTCAAAATTTGTAATATTTTTTCAAATTTTATCTATTTTGGAGTTTTTGCATTCTAATTTTCAATTTTTTGTAATTTTTGCAATTTTTAACAATTTCTTTTCACGTAACAGTTTAATTATGTGAAGTAAGTTTTTTTTTTGGAAATACTTTCAATTTTTTCAGTTTCATGGATTTGCCATTATTTTAAAATTTTGTTGTCATTTCCCGATTCCACAAATTTTAAACGAATTTCGCAACGTAAATTTACAATACTTACAATATTTTTTCAAATTTATAAAATTTTGGAATTCTTGCATTTTAAAATTTTTTTTAGTGGTTTTTGCAATTTTTGCAGTTCGTGTTGAAGTTTGGAATTTTTTCGAGTTTTTAGGGGTGATCAACACCCCTATTGCGATCTGTCAAAAAAAATTTTCACAAATATTTCGATAAATATTGCGGTTTTTTGAAGATTTCTTCAAAAGCAGAGCTTTAATAAAAAATCTGAGAAAGTAGATTTTATTTTTTTTTCATTTAACATTTTGTGTAAAGTTTTTTTTTTTTTTTTTTTTGAAATATTTTCAATTTTTCCAGTTTTATGGATTTGCAATTATTTTTGAATTATGCTGTTATTTTCCTATTCCAAGAGTTTTAAGTTCATCCAATTCTCCATATTCTTTAATTTCATTTTATTTCACAATTTTTTTGGAAGGGGGAAGGGGGCTACGTTATTCACTATTCTCTTTCAACTCGTGAATTTAAATATTTCACATAAAAAAAATTTAAGTGTATTTTTGCAGTTTATGTTGAACTTGAAATTTCCAAATTTTTTAGCTACCTGTTTTTAGTTTTGTATTCTTTTTCAAATTTCTCAATTTTTTGTCAAATTTTACAATTTTTGCAATTTTTAACAACTTTTGCAGAGGATGTTGAACTTATGTTGAACTTTGAAATTTTTTCATAATTTTTCTTAGCTTCGCAATTAAGTATTTTAAAAATTTGTAATATTTTTTCAAATTTTTCAATTTTCATCTAATTTTGAAATTCTTGCATTTTTATTTATCTATTTATTTTTTTCATTTTTTTTTAGTGATTTTTGCAATTTTTTTTTCATGTATAACAGTTTTATTAGTATTTGAAGAACGCTATTAATTTTTTAATTTTTCTTCAAAATTTTTTTTAAAAACAAAAAAAAGTAAAAATTGGATCCTACTTATAATTGGAAAATGAAGGTATTCGATTACAAAATATTTATTGATCGAAGTATGCGAGAATATGTTTTTTCAAAATTCGCAAGGTTCACCAGCGTAATGTGATTTTTCAGCCAACTACGTATTGCTATAAATTACGTGTCCTATTCATAACATAATCAGAGGAAAATTACTCATGCTCACCTCAGATCGTAAGCTACTGTAGGCGCTCGTAGCAGCGGCAGAATTATCCATGGAAACCATACAAGCGGTGAGGGTCAGAACACCGACGATCACCTCCCACGGATGTTTGGCGCAAAGTTCGCCATGGTTTTCGAAAATGTTCGCTAGCATCTTGCGTTCTATAACAATCAAAAAACATAACATCGACACGTCGTAATGAGATTTATTTGTCATAAATATGCAAATATACGTTTATGTCTGCAGATGTTCAAATATCGTTGGTAAATCATGCACGATCATGAAAGCTATTAGAAATTTGACGAAAATATACGCACACCCGGTAGGTTCAGGTATAGGTAGGTAGATACTCGTACAAATACGAATAACATGCTCGCCAATGTGCGTACATAATATACGCAATTAGAAAGCGATTTCCTCGCTCGATGGCTGCAAGCTAGATAGAAACTTGGCGAACCATCACCGGTGGCGAAAAATCTCGCTCATGGCGCCGCACTGCATCGTATCGCCTAAAAAGATTTCATTCGTGTATTGTCCGATCGCATAGTTACAGAATGTACGAGATTTTCCAACGTGCACGTTTGGGAAGTCCTCATTACACCAAACCGCTGCATATACCAGCTGACCTTGCGCTCTTCGACAAGTTTTGTACATTTGGATCTTCAATATTCCGTACACTGTCAATGACCTTTCTCTTAATATAGAAAAAACTCTGCCATCGTTCTCCTCTCTTTTTTAATACGGATTAATATTTTTATCGTCACCGTATATTACCTACGAGTGGTCTACATGTGAATCGATCTAACGTGAGCTGAAACGACTAACACGTTTTTGAAATTTACCTTATCACAACTTTGGCGTTAACATAACTTATCGGTTATTTTCAGAAACAGTCCATGAGTGCAAATTGAATGTTTCATATTTTTCAGCACAAACAGTTTTGGAAATTTTCCCGTTCTTTAGTTGGAAATTGATGAATCATTAGGAGTTCAAAATAGTACAAAGAAAATCGTAAAAATGGCGACTAATTAGGTCTCATCTTTGACAGATTCATATGCAATAAAAACTCGGTACTCGGAATATATCTGTGTTGCCAAGTCGTAGATAAACTTATCAGTTTTATTTTACATATCGATTGCATAGATGCAGGACCAACTAACTCACAGTGACCCGACAGCCAAAAGGGGTGCTTATGTGTAATTTTTTATTTTTTCTAAAAGACTTCCGACGCCCTCTACCAGGTGTTTTGGCTCACCTGTAAAATTTTACAATTTCACATAAGCACCCTTTTTAGCTGTCAGGTCACGCTGGATTGGGTGATCCTACATCCATAAGCAGTCGATTTAACCAAAATTTCAATTTAACATTAATAGGATATTTTTTCCAAGATGTAATATCTCGTGATGAAAATTTTTTGAAAAGTAGGTAACAATATTTATGTATTTGACGACCAATTTAAACTCGTAAGAGCAGAATTAGTCATTTCAACAATTGCATTCATTATTCATATTCATCAATTAGTTTTCATTGGAAATTCCTAGACTCGTTTAATAACAAAGTAATCGAATTAAATATGAACTAATGAAAAGAAAAATAAGGAAAAATGTGTTAAAAACAGTAGATATTTAAATAAAAACACGAGTATAGAAAATGAAAAAAGTGATGAACTGAGGAGTAAATTTATTATTTTTTTCAATTTTAAAAAGTAAAATGACGAGACAAGAGTTGAGAATGAAAATATGCAATTTTATCAATTTTTTGAACTTATTGAAAGCTTCTGGTTAACCAGGTAGATCAGAAAATTGAAACCATACATTCTGAACCCTACAGATAGTCCAGCATAATATACCAGGCGGTGCACTACACCCCTTGCCAATACTCTGGAGCATGGTTTTTGTGAAGGGAGAACCCTGGAGAACATTTTAAACAAAGCTTCTAAAAATAAGAGCTAAGAGAACTAATAAAATGGCGGTCATTTTGATTGACAGGTCATACCCAAATTTCTTGCTTTTTCAAAGTGCTATCCAGAGTCATTGTCGAATTTTTTTTAGTGTTGCCAATCGATTTTACTCGGCAAAATACCAATTTTCAGTAAGGGGACAAAATACGAAAGAATTTTGTAAAAATTTGTTTTAACAAGATTTCAAAAAAATCAATTATTTTTCAAAGAAAATATTTTTTCACCATTTGCAATTTTTTCGTCAACTTTTTATTGCAAATTTCAACTAAATTGAAAAAATTGTTGTTGTTTTTTTTTCAAGAAATTTGACGAATTTGATTATTATTTTAACGAAACTGGAAAGAAATTAGTTTTCTACAAAAATTGAAGAAGTTGGTAAAAAAAAACAAAAATTTGTCAATTGGCAAAAATTAGAAAAATATGCTCTATTCAAATAAATTTTCAAACATTGAATTTTCACAAAATTTCAAAAAATAATTCACAACAGAATTTTCTTTGAATTTGAAAAAATTTGATAAATTGTGTTTCATCGAAATTGGAAAAAACTGTAGATAGGACTAGGTATGGTAACAAATTTGAAAAAGTTTGCTGAAAAATGTTGAAAATGTGAATACTCTACAAAACGTTTAAAAATATACAACTTAACAAGAAAAATTATTCTCATAAAAAAAAATTGTTACAGTTTGAAAATTTTCATTTTTCAAAAAAATAGGAAAAAAAATAGGATTTCACAAAATTATAAAAGTGCATAATGGTTTTCTACCAAATTTGAATAACATGTATTTTTCATTTTTTTTTACCCTTATTCAACAAAAATTCAAAAAAAAAAATTTAATTCTTCAAAAAAAAATTGTGTTTTAACAAAAATTTTTTAAATTTGTTATTTTAGCAAAATTAGGAAGAAACTGTTTTTCAGAAAATTTGTTCTTCAACAGAATGAAAAAATTGGTTCTTTTTTCTAATAAAATAATTCATTTTCTTTTTAACAAGAACATTATAATGGAACCTTTGAAGCAAAAACCTATCATTTTAAAATTTAAGTACGTAGCATGTACCTATTTTCAAAAAAATATCAACGAGGTAAATAACTGCAAAATGCAACTGAAAAACTATTAGTAAAAAATTTTAGTTGTAGTTTGAAGTCATTTACTTCGTGTTGATTTTCTTTCAAAATATAGGTGCAAGCTGTATACATTTTTTGAAAAAGTATAAGTTTCTTAAGTATCCGGACAGTTTTTGAAAAGTTTCCGAAAGTTTCCAAAAAATAAATTTCCGTCAATTTTACATCGGTAGCTATATCTAATTCTGAAATTTGGCAGGCCACTCGCCGGAAACCCTAGTTAACTTATAGAAAAAACTGAATGAAGCGATTTTGTAGGAAAATTTATGTACTTTAAAGTTTGTACGAACTTTTTTTTGATCAGGAGCACGGCCGAAAAGTTATCAGCATTTTTAAAGGGGGGGTCCACATCTGTCCACAAATGAGACGCTTCAAGGAGATCGGGGATGGTTGAAAATACTTTGTGAGTTTGTGGCCTTTCATTATTTACATTTAGTTAGGCTCATTGCCCTGTTTGAACGCATATTTGAGGATTTTGTGAAATTCTGAATTTTTGGATAGACCTGTTCAATCAAAATGGCCGCCATTTTGTTTTAGCTCTCTCAATTTTGATTTTGGTGAAAATGGCTAATGTTCCTCAGGATGCTCCCTTCACAAAAAAAACATGTTTCAGAGGATCAGGCGGGGATGCAGTGCATCACCTGTGGCATATGTCGGACTTTACGCGTTTTTTCCTCAGAACGAACCTACTTTGAGGGCGGCACTCAATGCTCTGCAAGCATTTCTCGTCGCACATACGAATACGTTCATTTTAAATGCACCGATCTAATACGCCACAAATTTTTGCCGACGAGTAGGTCATTGTCAAAGAGAACCAATTTCAACGGATCATCCATCGATTGGAAGAGAACGTGGTCAAAATGAGAGATACGACGTTAATCTACAAACTCACGTCTAAACGTATAGATACACTCAAACGCACCAACAAAATAAGAAAAACCGGTAGAAATGAGGTTGTTTCAGTCAGAAAGATGTCATGGTTAAATATCTGAGTAGTAATAACTTTGACCTAGAGTGAACCGTCGCCTTAAAAACTTGGATATGTACACGGATAAGAAAAAACAAAACAAAACAAAATTTACCATCCAATTAATTTAAACGAGAGCGGAATTTGATTAAAATACAATTTTTTTCAAACAACACCGTAATATTGTTAATTAACAAATATCAAAACAGAGCTTTAGACAATTGTACGATGTTTATTATCACACTAAGTAGACGAGGTTAACCGCTTTTTTTGTAGACTTAAATGATAATCAATGTTCGTACAGTAGGTATTCAATTAAAGGAGAAAGAACTCTCGGTATTTATCGGTCATAGACGAACAATCGCTTATTAAATGAAATTGTCCGTCGTACCAATTTCAAACATGACAAATTACGAGTTACTTAAAGGTTTGATTGTCGTCAATTTGATAATGTGCCGAGTCAACATAGGTGAGGACGTTTTAAACAGGTTGCCAGAAGGTGTGCCTGACCGGAGGCGATTTACAGCGAAAGCGTTGTTTTGTTTACTTTAAACCAAAATCGATTACAACATACTAAGAGAAGACCTTTAACATACTTACGACAAATTTTTGTCTTCTCCGAAAATACCACACTTCGTAGGACTGATTTGCTATTTACTTCCTAATTTATACTTTCGACACGAAACACAATGCACCGTAAAAATTCTCTCATAAATGAATTACATAATAGCGTGCAAAATTTTCTAACCGCTGAAAAACGTAGCCAACTTTCCAACGCATAAAACTTATTACCTACGTTGACATCACTAACGGATTTTCGAACTAAATTTTGTAACAAGTTCTACGAGCAAAACGATTACAAGTCGGCAAGAAACGTTTCATCACTACTTTCTTTTTAAATGCAGCATTCCAGAGCAGAGCATCGAACTAGAATTTAAGGAAAGTAAAAGTATTACGGTAGCACAGTCAACACAACACTTCCGATGCTACGCAGCGTCCACAAGTTGATGAAAACAATGACCGAAGTTATCATCGAAGTAAATTTTATAAAACTAAAATTTAAAATTTTCCATTCAATAATACTTTTTATACCTATGAAAAAAAATTAAAAAAATAGCTAAAATTACTTACGATTATTGTATTCGAGTAAAAAGCTTGTTAAAGTGTTAAAATTGCCGTAAAACCGTACGAAATGTGAAGTTAAGATCAACGAGATACAACTAACAGATATACTCGAGAGATGAAGACCGTTGGCACGAAAGACACGTTAGAATAAAGTTCGGGCTTGCCCCTACCTAATGAAATAATGCACATGTAAAGGTACAAGTAAATCATTCTAGAGATATTCACGTGCCAGAACTGGTCGACCGGAGCGGGAAGTACGCGACCTTCAATACCTTTATACAAGCAACAGTAACCAATATTACTCAATATTATAAAGATACGTTTTTATACAAATATACAATAAGAGCAGATATCAGATCTCATAAACCAAAAAAGTTCGAGCTTACTATCAAAATTTCATTTATAAAATAAAGTTTTCTCATCGGAGTTACTTGCACTATATGACGTGGTAATTTTAAGCTATGTTATCAATAAAATTCAAGCTACCCTGAACGCAAATAACAAAACATTGAAAGTAAATTCATTTAGTTGATATCATTTTCATATAAAAATAATTATGAATGTTCGAATGATACTATATAAATATATACAAGTAATTCATCGCATGACATAAGTCACCTCTTTTGAACAAGGGCATAGAGCGGAATCAGACAAAGGTGACAAACTTATTTTTAAGTCGGGTAAAACATCAGCCTTAAAAATTATACAAAATGAAGGTTAAATGCAAACCTGAGAAACACGGGTGATTTGCTGAATACAAAGTAAGCTCTAGAAATGTGAAAAATTTAATGACGTTCAAGTTAATCCCCAGCTGTAACAAATTGACACTTCGCGAAAGTGAAATAAAATATACATTATAAATAGTTGCGTTGCCCGATTTTCATTTTTAGAATAGTAGCATTTCAACGAAACAATTAGACACTAAACATACTAAGAATATACTTAAAATGAGGCAATATTTGACAAATTTACGTTATGTAAAAATTCTTCGTTCTTCCAAAGTATGCGAAATTTTTTTATCAATATTTTGTAAAAAATTCTGTTTTTATGCTTACGAGTACTTACGAGCAAGGCGTAGTAACATGAATGACGTCACGTTGGCCAACAGCAATCGGTACTCGTAAAGTAATATAGCCATTTCGCCATTATGATTTTTCAACGTTCGTTGATTTCTTACTGCCAGTGCCTGTTGAAAGAGTTGCATTATATGAAGATGAACGGCGTGAGATTTTTCTAAAACATCAACAGCCGTATTTTCAAAAACTACAAAACTGAATAAACTGAATATTACATTACATTGTTACGTTTCAATGCTTTCATTGGGGTATACAATAAGTCATAAAATTTCACATAAAACCATTATCATGAAATAATCGAATTTAAAACATCTATTATAAGAAAAAAATAAATTACCTCACTACTTCGGTTAAATTTAATTTTGAATAATAGACTACTACACCGTGCACCTCTATCAAAAAAAGTTAGTTTTCAATTCCATTCTCACTGTATGATAAAACGAACACCGCGAACAGTTTTCAAATACTTGAATTCATGCAACTCAGGAAAAAATGTACATTATATCAGGTATCCTTGCTATTTTAGCAATATTTGCAGTAGCAAAATTGTCGAAACATATGACAACTTTCAAAATAGCTGATATGGAAATGACATTGAAAAAAGAGCAATCGAGTAAGTAGAAAAACATTATAATGTATTATTTAGTAATAATTATTATTTTATTTCTATTTTCATGAGAATAGTAGAGTTGAAAATTTAAATAATGTCAAGCGTATTTGTTACGCTTGGATTTGTGCTCGGTGTATGATTCACTTACCTATACGGTCGTCTACCCAACTGTTTCATTTCATTTCCGAAAAATACTTATGTGACCGTGTCTCAAAAGAAAAGAGTATACTAGTGTAGAAAAATCGGACATTCAGTTTTCTTGAGACTGAAGGCACGATCACATAATGTTTAATGTATTATTGATGTCATTACTTCCTAAAGCAGGCTAAGAAAGTAAGTATCTATATCTAATTTTAATTTTAATCAATGAACAAAATGAAAATAATTATAAAGATACGTTACGTTATGTTGGTTATTACTCACATTTTATACGTAGGAATAATTTTAGCGAATTTTCTTAGAAGTTTCAATTAATTTCAGATACTACCGACAACTTGAACTCAAAAAATTTTAACGAAAACTCAAGTTCGTCAACGCAGGATTTAGAAAAATGAAGACACAGACATACAGTCATTCTCATTCCACATCTTTCGATTTCTTTACTTTCAAACTCTGTCAAATTTTAGATTTTAGTTTGGGTACGTTCTAAATCATCACATTTTTGTAAGCGATTTCATTCAATAAAATGATAATAAATGAAATTAAAGTTTAAAAGCGAATAGAAAATTAAAAAAATAATTTAAAAAAAAATAAAAATTTTAAACCAAACCAGCACCATAGCACCAAGCTTTGTAGTTTGTACACTTTGACGTTTGTCCGCGCTGTAATAGGTATAGGTGAATGCTTAATCCATGCATCCTTGTAACTCCATATTAACGATATCACCAATTTTAAATTTTAACTAACGAAAAAAATAAAAATAACTAATTATCAGAAGACGTAATAATTAATTAGTTTAAAAATTTTAAAAATCATCATTTGAGAACTTGTTCATTGCAATTTTCTGTTATGTTCTTTTGATTTATTTAATTGCGGTGAGTTACTGTCACATCCGTTTTGAATACTCATCTTGCGAAGATGGCACCAAGAAAAAAGTTCAAAGTTTCGGATCCTAATAGCGACAAGGAAAATATTTTTTTGCATAATGTGAACAACTTTCAGTCGAAAATACGAAGAAGAGAATCAATTCGGATAAAGCAGAGGAAAGTAAGTGAGAAATAATTGATAACATTCTTTCCAGTTCTCAGCTGAAAAAAATACATTAGCAAAACACAAAATACCCAATACTACCGAATTGACCGAAATTTTTTCATTCCTCGATTTTTTATTTATATTTAAATTTCTTGGTTTTTAAATCAAACAGGGTCTCAGCGGCGGGTAAAATTTGATATTAATTCAATACGATGAATTCAAAATAAACCAGTAAGCCTAATGAGATATTACTCAAGCGAAAGAAACGTATTTTGAAGTAATTCAAACTGGTTGAATATTTGTAAATCAATTCAATACATAATACGTTTATGCTATTACAAAAATTCATACAGGTTAACACGTTCGCTGTCAGCTTGAAATATTTAGAATAATGGATTGCATAATAAATATTGCAATGAAAGTGAAAAACTTAAAACAAAATTATTGTATATTCTACCTTCTCTACGGTAAGAATTTAAAGTTAGTCTCTATTATTTCAAATTAACTATGTAATTTCATTAACGAACTACCTACGAGTATGAGTATCATACAGCGTAAACTGAACCAAAAATAATGATCGAAGAAAAAGTGAAATTGATAGAAAACGTTAAGACTATTCTCTACTGAATTAACTTCGAAGTTGAGTACATATATTTTTTAATGAACGCAGTTATCTAGAGCAGTGATGGTATTCGATTTGAGATTTACGAGATTTATTCGCTGCAAAGTTGATTATTGTTATCAGATGCGTGTATAAACTATTGAAGTTCATTTTTCTTACCAGTAATTACGTTGGCTCATTATTTTTAATACACTTTTATAAGAATTATGTAATTAATGTTAATCGTATGTGGTAAATCGATTGGTAAAAGGACAAAAAACAGTCGATGATGGTAGAATGATGAAAAGTATTTTTAATTCCAAGTCCTAAGCACCTTGCTTTTTTTGACTCGTCCTGCATGATCTACGTGTCATTGCTGTAAGGTATAGTTCCTTCCACTAGGTGAATAGGTAACTCATACGTAAAGAACATAAATTCAAAAATTTTATATACACATGGTGCCTACTGCCTACCTCAAAAACTGAAGGGCAAGATAAAATAAAATAACTGAGATTTTATTAATTTTTGCTTGGTTGTGCTATAGATATTATTTAGATAGGTAGTACTAAAAAAGAAAAATATTTGTACTTTAGACATTTTTTGCCTAATTTTGAAGATGAAGGCGTCACAAAATTTTGAAATTTGGTGTTTTCGAAATTTCAGGCTCCATACCGCCTTCATTTTCGAAAACAGGCAAATTTATCACAGTACTAATTTGTTCCTCTCAAAAAGTTACGCCTGTTTCAAGTACCTATCGTCTTGACTGAATTTTGCAATTTTCACGTTCTACTAGTATAATTTGAGGCTCAACCTATCTTCAAAAGTGAACGCACTACAGTGCTTTGAAAATTGGAAAACGTTTATCGAAATTGATAATATCTATTTCAAAATTGAAGTTTGAAATCCTGAACTATAATTAACACAGGAGGCAAGATTCGTGAAAGCGTTTGTTTACGAATGGAGTCCCATAAGAAGAAATACTACCGAATTAAAACCGGACTCTTGTACAATGTTATTCGGTAATGTTTTGAAAGACATTTTTCTATTTTACGTAACACGGTAAATCAGGTATAAGCAGTTATTTGATAACTTAAACGAACAGGTTTCCGAGGGGTTGGTTTTGCGGGTCATCAGATTAGGAATATTGCATGTGCACTTGTGCAGTAGTAGGGTATTCTGTCTCCTCGAACGATGTTTACTGTTTACATTAAAGGCGATTACCTCGTTTGTATGCACTGGATGACCATCCAGAAGCGTACTCTCATTGTAGTGTCGTCCATTCTTTTTGCATCGTCTTGGTGAACGTGTAACCGGTTGATTTGATCGTGATTTAATGTCAATAAACGCCTCGACGGCGATTTCTTCTCTTTACCGTCGTGGTAATCCGAACGCATCGACGGTAATTTACAGTCGACCGACGCGACGGTTAATTTGAGGAATTAATGGGTGCTTAGTCGACATTCTGCTAAGCTTTTGGCTTAGTTTACGCGAGTTCACGTGCAGTGATTGTGATAACAGACGCGTTCGAGATGTACAAAGTGCGGGTGTATATCGTTCCTGAAAATGAAATCAACGGAAGCGCAGTTATCTCAATTGGTAAATCGGAAACGAGAGTTGCGCGACCTTGCAAATCCGACGATCAAAGGATACATCCACATCGTCCCGTTTGGAATCATTTTCCATCAAGGACGTCCAATGTCGCCCACGTAAATGACGATTTATTTGGAAATCAAGACTGTATAAATGAAGTTAGTCGTGGTACTAATTAATTAGTCTTAATGACCTGTTATCGTTTCAGTTTATTACAATTCTCAACTAATGTTTGCTACCTGTAAATATTCTGTAAACATCTCTTCTGTGTGAGAAATGGTTTCAGTTTAATCTGATGCTTGATTTGGGTTCGCATTTGTTGAATTCTTCAATTATACCGAGCTCCAGATTTTTAAATTTCTTATATGCGGCCCAAATTTTTACGGATACTCTCTTTTTTGTGAGTGTGAGTGGTGTTACCGCTGTAGCGAACACGGCCGGCGACTAAGAATTTTCTAAGGTGTAGCTGGATTTTTTCCCCAATGACAATGATTTTTTTTTATTCCGAAAAAAAAAAATGTTGAGATTTCTTACTTTAAAAAAAAATGAGAGATTTATTTTTCAGGAAGTTAAAAAATATTTTACTGCAAAAAAATCTAGGATTTTTCCCAAAAAAATGACCATTTTTTTATTTAAACAAAAATTATAACCCTAAAATTGGAAAATTTCTTTATTCAAAAAAATATAGCAATTTTTTCATTCTCAAAAAATTGAAAAATTTTTATCTACGAAAGTTGAGCACTTTTTTATTCTAAAAAGTCAAAGATTTGACAAGTTTCTAAATTTCAAAGTTTGTTTTTTTCTGTAAAAATAGAGATATTTTCCTCGTAAACATCAATGGCGTATTTGATAGGGATGTTATGAAAGTCCAACTTCCCTCCAAAATTTCAAAGAAATGAAATTTTTACGAAGTGGTTATAAAAAATAAAGATTTGAAAACCTTGTAAAAGTGGTGTTCAAAATTTCTAGAAGATTTCGAAAATATTTTCCGTATCGATTCAGACTTCCATGTTCCATCGGTTGAATTTTCAATTTTCGCGTGTGATTAATTTCAATTAATTAGATAAAATTTATGGACAGAAATTTTTAGAAAAATTTAAAAATTGGAAATTAAAAAAATTCTAATCAGAATTTAAAAAAAAATAAAAATAAATGAAGTGAAAAAATTTGTATTTTTTTGATTTGTATTTTTTTCATGTGGTTTTTTTGGGACTATAGTTTTGTTTCTTTTCATGTATGTTAAAAGTATGTTGGCGGAGGGGGTTGGGTGACTTTTTAAAAATATTTCTAAAAAAAGTGACATCAGTTTCTGCTTTACGTACTGAAAATTTGACAATTTTTGAAAATTTGAATTATACGTAATTTTTTTTGTAGATTTCAATATATAGGTATGATAATTAAAAATTAACGATTTTATTTGAAAGAATTTTGCAATTTTTAAAAATTTTAGTTTTAGTGAAAGAAACTGACAATTTTTAGAAGATTTTTAAAAGTTCAATAATTTTTGAAAATTTGTCAGTTTTGGAGAAAATGAAATTTTTTAAAAAATTGTGATTTTTGAAAATTCCATTAATTTTGTAAAATAATTAATTTTCGCGAATCAAATAATTTTAGAGAATTCAGCAATTCTGAGAAATTTGACGATTTTTATGAATTCAAAAATTTAGAAAAATTTGACAATTTTTGAAGATTTGTCAAGTTTTTAAGAAAAGTAATTTTTGTGAATTAGAGAATTTTAAAAAATTCACCAATTTTGAGAAATTTGATAATTTTTGAAAATTTTGCAATTTAGACGATTCAATAGCTCGTTTTTGAAAATTACCCAAGAAAAAAAGTATCTTTTTCTCCGAAAAATTTGAAATAATGTTTTTTACTCTCAAAAATTGAAAATGTGTTTTTGCTTGAGTAAATTTTTAAAAAATTTCAAATTTCAAAAGAATGTTACATTTTTTTCAAGTTAGATTTTGTTTTCTCCCTTTTTTTTTTTTTTTTTTTTTTTTACAAAAAAATTTTAAAAAAAAAAATATTTTTTTTTTTTTTTTTTTA
>FIZV01036431.1:0-20620 GCA_900050545.1 Trionymus perrisii | reverse complement strand
TACATTTTAAGAATTTATTGCCAATTTGAAAGAAAAATTATTGCATTTTTTAAAAAAAACCTTTACTGTAAAAAAAAAGGAAAAAAAGTAAACATTTTTTGTAAAAAAATAATATAAAAATATTATTGCAATTTTTTTCTGAATATCATTGTGAAAGAAAATTTCTAAAAATTGTAAGAAAGATTTTAAAGATTTATTTGAATTTTTTTTTTAGATTTCGGGAAAAAATGAATTATCACAAAATTTTAAAACGAAAGTCTAAAAATTGGACTTTGAACAAAAAAAAAAAGGATTCCAATACTTTTTGTAAAAATTTATAAAAATGATAAAAATAAATAAATCAATCTGATATTAAAAAGAAAAAAGTTGACAACATTTTTAAGATTGGTCGTAATTTATTAAAATTGTTGTTAAAAAGTTTTTCAAAAGGTAGTTTATTATAAAAAGAGTTCAAAATTCATTGAATAAAAAGTTAAAAAATTTCTTGGATTTTTTATTTTTTTAAATTGTCAATTAAATTTTTCAAGATTTATTGTAATCTTTTTTAAGAGATTCTGGAAAAATGGGTTTTCACCAAATTTTAAAAATTATACCTAAAAATTGTTTTTCGTACAAAAAAGTTTTCAGTGAAAATTTTATTTAAAAAATCATTAGGTAGGCAATACTTGAAAATTGATTGTAATTTTTAAAAAAAAACTTTATTGCAACACCAAAAAATTGAAAAAAAATTGATAATAAACAATTTTTAAAATACGGGGTAGAAAAATTGAAAAATTCAATTCAATTTTTTTTTGTATATCGTATCTTTGTTGTAAGTAACTAGAATTTTAAAAATTTATTATGAAATTGAGGGGAAAAAATGGAAGAAAAGTGAGCTTTAAAATTGGATTTTGAACAAAATAGAAATTGTTTTGTGTTTAATTCATCTACTTACAGAAATTTTAAAAATTGTAAAAAAGAAATAAAATTCAATTGTAAAAAAATCACTTCTTTCTAAAAATTCAAAACAAAATTGTTTTTTGGAAAAATTTTTAATAATTTTAATAATTGGTTATTGGACAAGTATAATTTTAACAGATCTTAATTGAAAAAAAAAATTAAAATTTTTTATTTAATCTAGCAGATTTTTTATAAATTCTCTGAAGCAAAACACAAAATAATATTCTGTTTCAATAAAATTTAAAAAATCTATGGTTATTCAAATTTAATTTGTAAAACTACATTATTCTACTTTTTTAATTGGAAAATTTTGAGTATTTTTCAAAATTTATTCGGTCCCCAATTGATTGAACTCATGATTTATGGACATTATGACTTGAAATTTGAGCGTCAAACCATCGAGACATTGAGATTTTTTTTAATTTCAGTCATTTTCAATCCATACGAGACCACAAAATTAAAAAAAAAATAAACAATTACCCGATGTGGTAACTTACCGAGAAGTTACCAGAAAGTTATGTTAAAGCTATCCTCAATTTTTATTACCGGTAACGCCCATCACTACTCCTCTTCCACTTCTTGCTAAAATCTGAACGACCGTCGCGTCGCGATATTATCTGAACCGACAAGGCACTTGATATTGAACTTAAACTTACTTTGTGTTTCAACGCTGTAGAGGTTGCATATCCGCATTGAATTTAGGAAAAAATTACAGCGTCATATTGATCATGTTGACTGTCCGTAGCTAATTAGTGACCGTTGACATAAAGCACATAGGTTCTAGCGCTATTTGATTTAAAAAATCAAGGCTATTGCAACATATTTATATTGTGAATTTGGACGTTACCATTTCATTTAGCATAATTAAGTGGCATGAGTCACGTAGGAGAATAAAATCATCAAGCGTATGGTGTCGCTGTGATCTTATTTGATTAATTCGCCCTTTTTGTAAAATTCCATGCACTTTTGTAGCTTGTAGTATTATGTAGGGTAAGAGTGAAACATTACTTGACGGGAATTTCAACGTCATTAAATCTTATGCGAGTGTACCCAAACTCATGTATAGATGGATAGGCATACGTACTTGCCTACTTAGGCTACTTACTTACCTATCTACACGTATACAATGGATAAAGAAAATTCAAACGAACTCGAGTAATTGAATTTCACGCTATTTTGTTCGCAGGTATGGTGAAAAACAACGAAAAGGAGAAGGGCTTAGTGGAATACAACTATTGTCTGCGACGGCATACCAATTGAAGAAACCTTATCAACAATTACTTATACCGATAACGATATGGATCGGTATGGAGCAAGCATTTATTGGAGCCGAGTTTACTTCGGTAATTATTAAAATTCATTTTATTCGCAATCCGCATCAAGTATAGATATACCTACTTACCAAAAATTAGAAAACTCTTATTCGTCGACTAAAGTAGTGAAATTATATTTTTATTTAAACCAAGTACAAGGACAACGTTACAAAAGAAAGTCTTGGAGTGATTTTTTTTCATGTAGGGAATTTTGCCAAATAAATTATTTACATAAAGTAATAACCGAGTAACATACCGAAATGTATATCCTACATATCGATTAGTGACATAAATTCTGTGAAACTGGTTCTTTTAAATTCTTCAAAAATTAATTCTCAATTGGACTACAGTTTAAATGTGTACACCCAATAGAAGCGGAAAAATAATACGATGGAATATTTCCGCACTGGTTTCACTGAATAAAATTAATAGACAGCTGAGATTAATTTTTGCACTGGTATTGTTTCACAAATACGACAAGTTGAATGCTCCATGGAGAGTTTTGGACTATTTCCAAATCATCATAGATGAAATACATAAATCGCTGTACAATCTTACATAGATAACTGGATTTTTTTAAAGGATCGAAATGTTAATGGAATACGGTATATGTATAGGGCCGAAAATTCAAAATTTCCTGGGTAGTAGCTTGATTTTTTCCTGAAAGTTTGACTGGTTGAAAAATTCTCAATGTTGAAAGTGAAAATCATTTTTGCATTACTCATGATAAAAAAATGCATATGAAATTGAAAAAAAATTATTTCAAAAGAATTAAAAAAAAAAAAATCTTCAACAAATTAAGATTCTTCTCTTTAGAAAAATTGATTAATTTTTCTGGACAGATTGAAGTGTTTTTCTCTCAAAATAGTAAGAGGTTTTGAAAAAAGAGATTTTTTTACAAATGCTCCAAAAAATTAAAATTTTTCATATTTTAAGAAAATTCCTAATTTTTCATTCCAAAAGAATCGAGAGATTTCTTAGGTACAGAAAAAAAAAAAGATTTATGGAAAATCATTCTCCGAAAAATTTTGAAATTAAAAAAAAATATATTTTATTTATCTAAAAATAACAGGTTATTAAATTTTTTCTACAAAAAATTTTGAGATTTAAAAGAAACAGATTTTATTTCTCTGAAAATAACGGAATTTCTTTCTAAAAAAAACAACAAGAAAGCTTTTCTTCAAACTAGACCTTTTTTATTTCAAAAAATGAGAAAATATTTTTATTCCTCAAAAAATTGATGAATTTTGCTCTTCAAAAGAAACTTTTTTAATCCAAAAATTCAGACATTTTCTTGTCCAAACGAATTGAAGAATATTTTCATTATACAAAAAAACTTCCAAAATGCAATTGGGAAATGATCATCCCAAGCAAAAAATCCTCCAAAAATTGAGTTTTTCTTCCTCCAAGAATTTGAAAACTAAAAAAATTAGAAAGTTCTACTGTACAGAAAAATTTAGGTATTTCTTCTAAAAAGGAAATGAAACAAAAATCGTTTTTTTTTCTCTCTTAAAATTAAGGATGTTCCTCTCTCAAAAAATTAGGTTTTTTCCCTAAAAAAAAAAACTAAATATTTTCAGAAAAATTGAGATTTTTTTTTTATTTGTATACCTATTTTTATTTCAAGAAAATTCATAATTTTTTTCACCAAAAGAATTGTGAGATTTTTTTCCTCCAAAAAATTGAAACATTTTTTTCACACAAGAAACAGAGATTTCAACGTGAAGGTGGGGGTAATCTGTTTTTAAGTTTTTTTTTTAAGTTTTTAAAATGTACGTACAATAATTTTCCAAAATTTCATGCTTTTAAACTTCACATTTATGTTAAATTACCCATTCTTCTATTTTTTTTCCAGGCTTACATATCCTGTGCATTGGGAATTCATTCAGTAGGTTATGTGATGATATGTTTTGGAGTCGTGAATGCTATTTGTTCCTTGTTATTTGGTACACTAATGAAATACATCGGCAGAAGTCCCTTGATGGGTCTAGGATTCGCGATACACGCCTGCTTAATATGGGTACTGATCATATGGCGACCTCATCCAAGTTCACCGCACATATTCTTTACAATATCTGGCCTATGGGGTGTCGGTGACGCTGTTTGGCAGACCCAAGTAAACGGTAAGTGACCTTTGAAAATATCCTTGAATCGTCATCTCCCCCGATTGGGAACTTTCGCTGAAACAAACGCAAACTGTACGGTCATGATTGTGGCTCATGATTGCATACGTACCTATAAGAAAAGTGGTTGAACGCGGTTCAAAAGTGATTTAAATTCGATGAATGGTGGGCACGCTGCGAATAATATTAAAACGTCATTAATTGTGTATAAAGAATTCCAACCGCGATTGGAACCCTCATGTATGCGAATTTTACTCATACATTGTTTCGTTTAAATGAAGAAAAAAATAGAGAGAAATCTGAATTTTGTTATTGTTTCAGTATAATGGCCTTTAATGCTGATATGTAATTAGTCAACTTCTTTATTTGGCTAGGTAATCGAGAATATTTGCGCTCGGTATGCCAAACTAAACGATAGCATTCCTTTAAGAAAATATTTTTTATGCTTATGCACGCAGAATTTCGATAATTCGAAGATTAAAACGGTACCCCAATTAATCACTATTCAATACTGATTCGATGATTATTTTTCAAATTAATTTTTTCATTTTCAAATAAATCGACCTGCTTACCATTTCAAATTTGCGGTTGCGTGCTATTAGTTTTTGAAAATTTATCTTAAATGCGAAATCTTTGATAACCATGTATAAGCTGAACTCAGGTATTCGAGCTACATTCAAAATTATTTTATATAGAAAATGAATTGAGCTACAGCCTAGGAAACTACAATAATTAATACGCATGCCCCGTATATTAGAATCGACGTTTTTAAAAGAAAACAAATTTTAATCACTTTGGGAAACGAAATTTATTCTATTTTTTTAGAGGGAAAATATTTCTTAGTTGATTTTTGAAGATGAACTCCTCCATTCTTTTGAGGAAAAAATCTGAAATTTCTCAAATTAAAAAATATTTTATTATTTTTTTGGAGGGAGCTTTAAAAAAATTGATAATTTTTTAAAAAGATAAATTTTTTGTTTTTTTTTTCTCCGCAAAAATCCTACTTTATTAGACAAAAGTTACTGCTTTTCAAGAAAAAAATCTGTCAATTTTCTTGATCAAAAAAATTTCTGAATGTTTTGAGGTAAAAATAATTTTCAAATTTGGAAGAAAAAAATTTCTCAACTTATTCGGAGGTAAAATATTTTTCGAAACTTTTTTTTGAAGTAAAAAAAACTTTTCGATTTTTTTGGAATAGTAACAAAATATTCCACTTTTTTGTAACATCAAAATACCTTAATTTTATTGAAGTGAACAATTTCTCAATTTTTGCAGGAAGAATTTTTAAAATTTCTTATAAAGATGAAAATTGTTAATTTTTTTTAGGAAAAATTTTTAGGAGAAAGGAGATCTCCAACTTTTTTTGAATTTTTAGAATTATAGGTAATAATTTATTGGGATAAAAGAATTTCTCACTTGTTACATTAAGAAAATTTTTCACTTAGCTGAAGAAAGGAAAACTTATCATTCAATTTTTTTAAAATAAAAAATTTCTAATTTTTTTAAAATAAAAAATTTCTAAATTTTTTAAAATGAAAAATTTCTAAATTTTTGAGAATAAAAATTTATTTTTTTATTTATTTGTTAGGGGAAAAAATAATACAAGAAAAACGCTGCTTACGACTGGGCATTTGCAACCGGAGTCGATTGGTTCCTTGATCACGTGGAGTTTGATAAATTTTTAGGAATGAAAACATTTCTAAATTTATGGAAACGTGAAATAATTTCTAAATTTTTGGGAATGAAATAATTTCTAAATTTTCGGGATTAAAAACAGTTCTGAACTTTTGGGAATGAAATTACCTACTAAATTTTCGAGAGTAAAAAAATTTGTAAATTTTTGAGTTTAAAAAAATTTATCAAATTTTTAAAAATGAAAAAATTTCTAGAATTTATTTGGAATATTTTTTTTTTGAAATTGGAAATTTTAAAAAAATTTTTAGAGAAAAAAATTCGTTGATAGGATTAAGTAATTTTTCTATTTTTTTAGAATAAAAAAATTTCTGATTTTTTGGTGATAATTTTTTCACAATGTTTTATAGATTTATATACCTAAGAATGAAAATTTCTCGATTTTTTGGATTTTTTTTTTCAATTTTTTCAGAATAAAATATCTTAAAATATTTTTTTATTATTTTTACCTAGGTATCTAAATAATTAAGAAAATCGTTCAGTTTTATTACAAATATCAATATTTTTCAAATTTTTTGGGAAAAAATCTCGAAATTGTTTTTGGAGTAAAAAATCCCTCAATTTTTTACAAGTAGAAAATTGTTTCAAATTTTTTTTTAATAGGTATGTAAATGTTTTTCAACTTTCTTAAAATAAAAATTTTCTTGATTTTTTGGGAGGAAAAATTATCAATTTTCTTGAAGAAAACATCATGTTTACATTCAACCTTGAAAAAGCTTGTATAGGAAAACTCGAGCTACACCCTAGAAATGATAAATTTGCAGCCCTGACGCCCTGTTGATTATTACCGTTTTTACTGACCTTATAATATTGATTTTGTTTTTAAAGGTATGTACGGAACGTTGTTTCGAAGAAACAAAGAAGCCGCTTTCAGCAACTTCAGATTGTGGGAATCGACTGGCTTTGTGATCGCGTACGCCTACAGTACCCATCTTTGCGAAAAGAAGAAATTATACGTAATGGGCTGCGTATTAGTGATCGGATTCATCGGTTATATAATCGTTGAAATAAGACACAAAATCAGAGCAAAAAGAAGGAAAAGTTTGGCCGAAGATCCGAAGGCAGCGGCTGCCGAAGCTGCCAAACCTAACAACGTTATCGAAGAAACGGACGACGAAAAAGATGATATAGACGATGAAATTATAGTTACACATTTGTAAATTCTCTATCGCCATATTGCCAGCTAGAGTTGAGCATCACATGAAGTGATTAGTTGTCGAATTGCAAAAAACACCGCCGTGATTTTTTTCCAAAATATAAGATACTTAACGTTGGCAAAACGCGGAAAATCTTTAGGTACCTAATAAATTCAGTCAGTGGTTAGATGAGCGTTCACTCGATGAAAATACTATTTTCATTCTATAAATAGTTATACTCTTATTTTTTGCTGTTTCTATTTTAAATTTTACTTGTTATTTCCTTTCAAGTCGTGTATTGTAGTTACAAATACGATGATAAAATAGGTAACACGTAGTACGTAGTGTAGGTATGAGTTTGATGCAATATATACCACTGACTTTGTGAGCTGTGATAGAAAAGAATTTATATGATTAGTTCATAAGTCGTTAGAAAATTGTAGTCTTAAAAAAAGATAAATTTAACGACTTAAATCTCATTTACCTACCCCACTTTTTTTTTCTTCAGCGATGTACTAAATGTAGCCTAGCGCAACAGGTAGTTTTTTTTTTATTTTATATTTTTAATTCGTAGAACGTAAATATAAAAGTCGTAAAGGTAAATTTACTCCCTTCTACGTGTATATCGTGATTAAGTGTAATTTGTGATGTGGGCAAATAGGTATAAGATTTCGTGAGGAAAATTTTTCTTAGCCTAAAATAGTGCGATGGTTACCAACTCGGTTTGTTAATTTTATTTCCAGTGTAATTATTTGTTATTTATTTCTTTTTTATACCTTCATACTTTTAAAACAATTTATCGAGTGTGAAAACAATTTTACAATTAGGTATCTTATATGTACTCGTAGGATACTTTTTTTTTTCGATTATGTATGTACGAGCCTACTTATTAAAATATTCCTTCGAAAATATTTTTTCTTCAGATAATTTGATAGACTGTTCAACATTTATAGAGTAAATCGATTTAAGTTGACGATCTTTTGCGCTCTAAGTGAACCATGTATCATACGAATGTACCTAATAATACTTATTCTAACGAAATTCATTTTATTTGCAGTAAAACTATTTACTCGAAATTTTTTTACCCACGTAATAAACTCTATACGAGCATTTTTAGAAAAAATTTAATGCATTTGCGGCCATATCTTTATATGTGATAAAGTAGATATTAAAAAAGTTGTTCGTGATACAACTTTATTAAATATGAAATACCAAAAATAATTCGTTTAAAATAAGTACAAAGTGTATATAAGAAATTAAGAATATCTGTTACAATAATTCTTACTTTTTCCCAATTTTTTAATTTTTTTTTCTCTTCGCGTCAAATTATACGTAATTATAGGAATTATATTCGTGTACAGTAAATTTAAATATTTATTTTGATTTTAAATATTAGAATGTACTTGTAAAATATTATTTAAATAAATATTTTACGTTGATGATTTACCGTTCGTTAACACTCGTAGTATAATTTTCTAGAACTACATACCTATACTTTTTGTTCGCACTGATCATTGAAGAATATCCCCAGAGAAATAAGAAAACGAAATTTTATTTTGGGTCAGCCAAGATTTTTTCGTTTTAAAATGTTCCTTTCAGCGTCCAGATCAACCACCATGACGTAAGTGGTAAGTCTCTGAAACTCATCCCTCTAAATACGCGAGTACCTACCTCAAAAGTCAAATGTGGACCCAAAGAGACCAATTCGTTGTTTTTTTAGTATAACTCTTCAAATATGTGTTTAAACAAAAAAATGATCATAACTAAAATCAAATTACATAAAATTTTCAATAAGGGTTCCATTCACTTTTTTTGAGAAACGAACATCTAGCGCAAAAACGAGCATCAAAGTACGTATACAGGGTTTAAAAAAATGAACATTCCCCTCCCCATTTCCGTAAATATGATACTATGTCTGAGGACATCGAATTTTTACGTTTTATCATTCGTAATTGTCCCCCCCCCTCCCCGGAACCAATCCCTTCTTCCATTCTGTCACATATGTGGGCACTTGCGAGTCCCTTTTTCCCTAAATGCTAATATGGCTTTTCAACGGTGCTTCGAATTAGAAAAATGTTCGAATAAATATTGAAACACGTGGAATTTCTTACAAGACTGCTTCATTCAATTTTTAAAAAAAGTTGACGACCACTGTATTTATCTTATTCGTAATAATTGGATGACGAAATCTATTTTTTCGCCCTGAAAGTTTTGATGGCTGTTTTTGGGCCGCTCGTTCACTTTTCGAAAAAAATATATACAACTTTTTTTGTTTGAAATTTTACGAGCTCTAATTTTAGTTATTACAATTTTTTCGTTTAAATGCATATTTAAATAGTTGGGAGGTGTTGAATCGGAACACTAAAAGAAAAAATGCACTTCAAAATCAAAAAAATCTTTACTGAACCAAAATGCAGTTTGCTTTATTGTTGTAAGTATAATTTTACTGGACTACAAGTTGGTGTGCATTCGAATGGCAAGTGCAAAAAAATGACGTATATCGGCGAACGCTAAAAGAAGCTTGTAAGGCAAGTTCAATATTTTATAAAACAGTAATGAGAATTATCTGAATATCTAAAGTTTCTCTCGTTAGGCATTACTTAAAACAAAGAACACTGACAAACAATTAAATTAATTAGATTTAATCAGGGAATGGTAGGTAGGGCGAGTATTGTAAAAAAAAAAATTATCTCCGACCTTAGTCATGGTTGATCATTCCAGACTGAAATACCCAGCTCTCTGAACAGTAAGTAATCTTCAAGAAGGTGTAGACTGTAGAGATTATATCATTAAAAATTTTTCTCGAACGCATTCACGAAGGACAGGTACATTTCCGTTATTCCGTTTATAAATACGATGGTATTCTTATCGCCTGGGATAGTAATGTTCCGTGGATTACTTTTCGAATTAAAATAGGTACCTGAATAAAAATTTTTAAGACAATTTTCTGCATATTTCTTGTATTATTATAATACCTACGTATTCGGTCAAGATTCAAATTATAACAAGACAAAACAGTCTGAGTTTATGGAAGAGTGAACTTGTTTGTTATAAAGTTCCGCCTTGGTATTTATTTTTTGATTTCATATACAAATACATACATATATGCTATGACTAAACGAATTTCTGGAAAAATTGAATGCATCAATTAACAATTATCAAATAGAGAAATATGGGTAATGGGTATACAGGTAGGTACGAATAAAAAATCGACAATATTTTACAATGAAAATTTGCTGAGAGTTTTTAGTACCTATTAATTGAGCAATGATTTTACTCATTTCATTATAAGCCAAACCTACCTAATATTTAATAATCAAAATGATTAACTGGTATGAATTATTATAAAAATAATGGCAACACAAAGGTTGAATGCAATACACGATAATTATGAATTTGAGAAGGGGGGGGGGACGCATACGTACACGAGGAGAATTAACGCATCGTGGGAAAAAGTACTTAAAATACAATGAAAATTTTTTGAGCTATAAACGTAAAATTACAGATTTTTAAAGAGAAATAATAATTAAATTTGAAAGATAAGCCTTGGTTTTAAAACACAGGTTTAGTTCGGGTAAAAACATCCTGTTGGAGTTGTTGTTGTTTTTTTTTGACAAATTAGTTAAGTAAAATGGAATTTTGTAAGGTGCAGTTTGATTTTTTCAGGAGGATTAGGGGGTTGTGGAAAGTTGAAATGAGTTTATTCTCAAAAAAATAGCGATTTTTTAAAAAGAAGATCAAAAGATTTTTAAAAAACAGTTCCCCAAAAAAATTGATTAGGTAACTTTTTTCAAATGAGTTAGGGTAGAAAATTGAAATTTCCTCTATGAAAATATTAGATTTTTTCTCCAAAAAAAAAGAATCAGGAAATTCTATTTTTAAAAAATGAGATAGGTATTCATTTTCTTTACAAATAAGAGACTTCTTTCTCCAGAAAAAATAGGAATAAATTTCTATTATTTTGCGGAAAAATTAGAAGGTTTTAAAAAAAATAAAATAAAGAAATTTTTTCTTTAAAAATTTGAAAAATATTTTTACAGAAATTGAATCAATTTTTTTCCAAAAAAATTAAAAAAATTCCAGGTTCCTGTTTATTTATGTACTTATTCATTAAAAAAAATTAAAACTTTTTCCTTCTAAAAAAAGTTTTTTTTTTAAAATTGATATTTTTTTTACGCCAAAAAAAGAAAAGATTTTTACACTAAAAAAACTGAGAGATTTATTTTCCCTGAAAATATGAGACTTCTTCTTCTTCTTCTTCTTCAAAAAAAAAAAAAGATTTTTCAACCCAAGGATAATATTTAGAGATTTTTGATCCAGAAAACTGGGGATTTTTACGCAAAAAAAAAAAAAAAACAACAAACAAAAAACAAAAGATTTTTTAAACTAAAAAAATATTGATTTCCTTGAGAAAAAAAATTCAATTCCATAAAATTGGGTTATTTTTTCTACATAGAACTAAGATAATACAACTTGTATATTTTGTTCAAAAAAACTGAGAAATTTTTTTCTCTATAAATTTGAAAAATATTTTTCGTAACCGAATTTTAAAAGTTTATTCCAAAAAAATGGAGATTTTTTTCTCAAAAAAATTGATCTTTACCAAAAGTATTAGATTTCTTTCGCCAAAATAATTAGGAAATTTTTATTCCTTGAAACTGAAATTTTTTCCTAGAGAGGAGGGATTTTTCTAAAAAAAAAATAAGAAATTTTTCAGTTAAGATAATGAAGATTTATTTCTATAAAAAACTGATTTTTTCCATGAAAAAATATGAAAGGTTCTGCTATCAAAAAAATGATACTTAACTTGTTTTAATCCAAAAAATAATTGAGATGAGTAGATATTCTCTGATAAAATTCAGAATTTTTTTTTCAAAAAAATTGAAGGTTCTTTTTCTTGAAAAAAACATTTTGATAAGTAGTGTGTATTCAACTTTTGTATTTTCGAAGTTGTCCAGGAATTCTAAGATGTAGCCCAAGCACCCGCCAACCATGGCTGATATCAAGAAATCCCTATCACTTCGATTGAAATTTGAAAACAATAATTATGTGCTATTCAAAAATATTTTTTGGTTTATCTTCACGGTATCACTGAATTCTAAAGTGAGAGCACAACATACTAATGCATGTTTGTTTCAACTACAATCGCCGATCAAGTACCTCAACCGCCAAACTTCGTAATAATAAAAGTAAGACATTTGCTAAAATTAAAAAAAAAAAAAATTAAATAATTAAAATAATCATAAATTACAAATTTGAAAATTTTATTTATTTTCTAACATGGAACTTTAATGCAAAATCTATCACAAAGTAGCACTTCTCGATAGCACATTTCATAATTACCTAAATGAAATATTGAAATAATGAAATTATAAAAACATACATATACGTACGTACGTACGTATGAGTGACACAAATAAAAATGTTCATGTGATTAATGGAAACAAATTCCCAGTAAATTGTTCCGGTTAATGAAAAGTAATTTTAAATTATTCGATTAGATATGTTCGCACCTGTTATACGTATTACTTTGATCATTTTTGATTCAAATATTCAAATCAGTCTGGAGAAATTTCACTCCGAACAAAAAATAAATACGTATGTCGTCAGGAACTTCGCAGAAATTCATTACAAAGAAAAAAAAACAACTAATCCTCTTCGCGTACCATTTTCCACATACAAAAAACCTAGTAAAAATTTCCTGCTTAAGAAGTTCCCGTCTCCGATTCGCTTATTGTCTTCGCTGTAAACTCTTCCATCTTACATTGTGACGTTGATTGCTCATCAATTGATAAATTAAAATAGTATTTAAAATCTTAACACAAACGTACAAATAAAAACCGAATAATCAAACGCTAAAATACAAAAGAGAACGAAAGGTAACTGCGGTTTAACGAAAAATCACATTCTAGGTAATCCTTACAAATACATAAAAATTGGAACGATAGCGTTAACCGAGACGCGTTTGGCATTAAATAGGAAATTCAAAATGTTAATAACGATTATTTAAGTAAACGTCGCGTTAGAAAAAAGTCGCATGATTATACGGGTCGTTGAGTACGCGTTGTACAATTGAAAAACGAAATAAGGAGCGGGATTCAGAAATGGGACTTGAGTATCATCCACAACACTACTTGATCGACCAACAATAATACGTAAAATTGAAAATTCCATCGAAAAATTCTAAGGATAATTTCCTACTAAGAAAATCGGAATGTTCAGATCGACTTTAATCAACGCGAGACTTTTTTCTCTGAAATAATCAAATCACATGCATAAATTCACATCCATATTAGACATATCTTCTCGTATAATAGGCTTTTTATCATCTTTTACGTTATTCTTTTTTAAATACGCTGGCAGTGGTCTTCTGCGGCTTCGATTCGTAACACCATCCTCTTCATCCATCATACGTATCACTTCTAATGGATCTGATGGAGCGATCGGAGCAATACAGATGTCACGTACAGCTCGAAATTTACCGCAATTGTTCAAGTGCTCGTTTTCTAAACGGAAGAAGTTCCATACGAAACGCCTGCAATTTAATAAGTTTATTAATTACTACATTCGTGACCACCTGCCAGTTGTGACAGCGAAGCTAACCTGAAGATTTCTAAAGGCGCTGTTATCGAAGTTATCACTTCTGAGGGAACAAATCCGCTCTCACCCAATAAAAAGGTTATGATCCAGATAAACCGTAAAATGAAATCTTCCACTATAGCTAAATAGTACCACGACTGAAAAAGAATGAAATACTTTTAAAAAAGGTTATAAAAAGAGCGCAATTTCGTTGGAATAAAATTCAAAATGTGCCACTTACCGTCGAAGAGTATACGATTTCTTCTCGTAAAAATTTATTTTCTGCATTCTCCGAAAACGTTAATAAACCCCAGTCCATTTTTATATCCCACGTATACGTATACGTCGAGCTTAACATGGCACAAAAAAAATAAAAATAAACGTATGGATTTTCGGAAATAGTACCATAATCATCTGAAATAAAAACAACATTCATTTGTAAATTGATTAATTTCCATTATCAAGTCGTGTAATACCGTTGGCTTACTTCTATGAGCATTCATCACCGAAAACGTAACGGCCGCCGCAATAGAGGACGCATATTTTCCGGCATTTATTAAATGTAACGTTTCCTTGGAATCTCGGTAACGTCTTAGACATTGAGCGAAACGAACCCAAGCCGGAACGAAACTAACAATTGTTCTGGAAATTGGATAATCGGCGGGATTCATCGCTTGTCCATCTGTAATACCAATTAATTTCTTATAATTACGACGCGACGTAATAATAACATGGACTTATCGCTACTTGTATTTATTCTGAAAAAGAGCCAAAATATCGTTCGAGATCGGCGATGCTTTAGTACTGTGAAATACGTACGAGCACTATACCTCCGCTAAGCCAATTGTAATAAGTCAGGTAAAAGCAAAATGTGTAGTGTAAATCGGTAAAGACAGTGGCCATACTGTTCATTTGATCAGCGAGCCAAAAATCAGCGAAACCGACATGGAAAAATGGAGCTGCTATTATTCTGCCCTGAAACACAATTGAATCTGAAATAAAGTATGCGTATGATATAATGTTTTCACTTCAAGTACACATAATATGGCGTTTTTCCAAAACAACTGTACTAGAGTTGACAATTAAAAACATACGAATGATTCATTTTTGATCTTTGATCGCAATACTCACTATTAACTTCACCAACCAGACTCTAGCATCATAATGGAATGTACGGAACGGATTGAAAATGAATCCAAGAATCAAGAAGATTAAAACCAATGGACTAAGGTAGGCTGGAATGCTTATGTAACTGCTGTATAAGAAACTTAATATACTTAAGGCCCACGTCACACCAAGAATGGCTGCCAATTCCATTAGATGTTGCTCAGAAAGATGATTGCGAGGATCTAGTTCAAATATCAGTACATGATTTACACCCGATGATCTCCATCCATACACGTTAACGCCAATCAAAAACATAAATTGCATCAATAACAAAGGGGCACGATATAAACGAAAAATATTGCAGAATTGTTGCTCCTGGCTTTCCTGAAATATGGCTAAAAAAGATACATTTAATTAGAACTCGAGAGTACATAATAAAATGTCCGAAGTAAACCCAAATTACCTGATAAAATCACAGTAACGCTTAGAACAATGAAACTGCCTGAAAACAACCCCACTTTGAAAGTTATCCAAGGACTTCTTTGTTCACCTAATGGAGGAACTCGCAAACGTTTCATAGCTTTCTGACGATCGCCATGTTCTAAATGCACGGTATATAAATGCTCGGTTTCCGATATCAATCTAGTGATATCGTTATTCGTATAGAATGTAGAATTATCGACATATTGTACTCTCCACTGAGCACCATCGGCCGTTTGTAGTAACTAAATAAAAAACAAAATAGAATTAGTAGAACGTCGTTACATCTATGGGTGAAATCTGAACGGTGATTCTGTCTACCTTGTCATGTTTTTTCAATATTTTTCTAAATCCAGTAAAATTTAAACTTTGGTAATTTTGTAACAGTACCAAACTAAGATAAAATTCGGCGAAAGCTAATTTCAAATCTTGAAGCTTTCGCGATGGAATCGGTAGTCGTTCTGAATAAGCGTGAACATTTCCTTTGGATTCGGATTTCTTCCCAGGTGGTCCGGTTGGTGTAATGAGCTCATTTTTCAAGGTAGAAAATTTCCTAATCGCTTCGGCTAACTTTTCTGTAACATTTATCAAATCATCTACAAGATTATTAAGTAATAGCTCGTACCAATTTTTACTATGTTACATAACCTATAATAAAATTTTGAAACCCAACAAACTAACACTGAAGTTTGTGTGATCAAATGAACAAAAAAGTAATACATAGGTATTTATTTTATTCGCGATTTTCTTTGCAAAAAGATCTCCTATCTTATACACTCAAATCCTTTAAAATATGTAAGTATATATATAAACGTATCGAATACTTTTTATCGTTTCCGAGCCATCGACACAGTTGTAATCAGAAGCCGCTTATCGACCCATAAATTATAGTTAATTAAATTTAAATCATTATCAAAAGATAAAGGCCATTTTATACCTTTAAAACTAAGATCTAGAATTCTTTTTCAATTTTCCAATCCCTACTTTAATCAAATAGTTTTTTTCATTTTTGGAATTCAATTTGCAACTCATTACGAAATATTTGAAAAATCAAATATCAGTTTCGTCATTATTTCAAGCTACTTGAAAATTTTTTCAACAAGTAGGTTCTCGATACAAACCAGAAAAAAATATGTTGATTTTTTTCAACTCTGCATCACAGTAACGAAAAAAGTAATCGTCAAATTGAGCAAATTTTTTTCGTTTTTCTTCTTCGTCCAAATCTTCCATATCTGCTTCAGAAACAGCATTGTATATCATCGCTTTCATTTCCTAAAATCATAAGAATGCAATTAATATCAAAATTTTCGTAATAATAAAGACAAGAAATTATTAGTAAAATTTATAAGTAACGAAGCAAAACATACATTGATTGCATTTTGTTTTGAGTTAAATTATCTAATTTTGGCCTCCTTAGCCAAAAAGTTAAACAAAGAAAAATGTAAAAGGTAACTAAGTATGGAAACTTTGTTTAGACCGTGAAAACAAAGACATATTTTACCGATTTTAGGAATGAAAGTGGTCCGAAATCATTTAGAGTCAATTAGAGCAACAGATGTGATCTCACGACAAAGGTTAATAGATCAGGTTCAACATCTGCGATCTTAAATTATAAAGTGACATAGTTGCAGCATGCTTCTCATTACATTACACAATACAAAGCAGTAATGAGGAGATATTTCTGCGAGTAAAATTTTCGACGCGAACTTGGACCATAATATAACATGGAAATATTCTCATCATTAGTGAAGTCTCCGCATAAAGAAACGTGACAAATAAAAATGAGATGGTAAAAAGTGTTTCGTTTTCTGGCTGAGATGAATATATTTTGGCCAAGTTAATATCTTTCTGGCCAATTTTTAGCTTAACGGTAGATTAAGCGCGATATAATCAAAAAATTTCCTATTTTTATTTGTGCGGATACTTTATTAACTTCATTGTGAAATAAAAATAAAAAAGATAAGATTACAAATGTGGGAGATTATCAGTACTTTGGAGCGGTAGGATTTTAACATACATAAGCTCTCGATTCGTCGCATTTTGAGAATGGTGAATAAATTCAAGAAATATAGTTACATATCGTAAACTAAATTTTAAAAAAGCAATCGTGCTTACTTCATAATTGATGTACTGTTTTCGCCATTCTGGGGTGATATGGGCGGACAAGTGTTCGGCGAATTTCATCTTGAAATTCTACTTTATTGTAGTAACTCTTCGGATATTGAAATTAATGTTGCAAGCACCGATGAAAAATTACACTGCAATTTCAACTTCGAGATCGTGTTCGGGCTGAAAAACTTACAGCAGATACGAGTGCACTAAGATTGTAAGATTATATCGAACTCCGTGCGATTATCCAAACTTCGAGAAGCTAAACTGAATCGTTCTTTTAGAAAAAACGAATTCATATTAAACTTCTAATTAAAAATATCACTTTACTACTAAATCGTAATTCGTAAATCGTAAAATCCTTCGACTTATCTGTTCACTTCGCCTTCACCATTGAAGCATAATATTAAAACTGGGCGATAAGATTTTTTTTGGTGATCGTTGAGTTCGAGCGCATGCGCAGAAAGTGAAGACATGAAGACAATAGGCACCAATTTGGGCAATCTCTCGCGTCTCTGGTTCATTATTATTCTTCTACTATCCAGCTACTTTTTCTTTTCTGTTTCTCTTTCAGTCTTTCTCATGCGTTCTCATGATTTTTTTTATTTTTCAGAATTTTTATTTTCTACAATTTCCATTTATCCTCAGCTTCCAACATTCATGATGTCATTTCTCACTCCACTCTAAATGGAAAATTTAGGTAAGCCTGACCTGAAGGAAGGGCACAAGACAGGGCCTCAGGATGACCACAGGGGTGCAGGGGACACCCTTTCAACATAAGAAAATGGATATTAAAAATATCTTGGCTATCTATGTAACTTTTTGGCAATACGTTAATTACGGTTATACGTTTTCTTTAGATGAATACTAACTTATGAATAAATTGATAATTTAATAAAGAGAAGCAAACTGAATGAAAATTAAATGCGTTGGTTTTACTTTGATGTGTTTAAAACTCCCATTTAAAATAGGATTCGTAATAAACTAAATACTAATGATTGTTATAAAATCAGCGGACAATTTCATCGTTTGAAATGGTACGTAGATAGCTGCTGGTATCTGGTACTCACTCAAGTTAGTTGAAATTGAATTTAAATTTGAAATGAAATGCTGTACCGAATCCCCTTGAAAATAATTTTAAATTTAAAATGATAGAACACAAGTGAGATAGAGTTGGAAAACAATGTATTTCAAAAGTAAAAGTATTCATAATCTATCTCACGCATCATACTTTTTTTTCATATAATTGACTCTTCCTGTCTTTAAATAAAATAAGATAGGTAAAGGTACTTATTATTTAAGTATGAGTTTGTATCACTCCGAGTAACTTCGAGCATAATACATTGTAATCACTAAGGTTACCCGGTATCACTTTTTAATCCCGTCCAGAATCTTCTGAAGTATCTCCTTGGTTAAAGCTAAATTAGCACGTTCATCTGTGTTGTAAATCACTTCTTTCAAAATATCCTGAAGATACTGTCCTTTTTGCTTCTGTTTCTTAGCTTTAAGATAATCATTAACTAGGTCAGTTTTATACTCTACTACAAGTTTACAACTTTCTGCCAATAAAGTGGGATCGTTAATTTGGAACCATTGATTCTTTTCAACCATCTGTAACATTTTTCAATAAATCAGATACTTTTAGGAAATTATAATATTTTTATGTAATAGAAACTCACTTCCGAAGGAGAAACTTCACATTCAAAAATCAGTTTCTCTACAATTCGAGTAGCTATAATTCGATTGATTGTACCATTATATAAAAGGTCAATTAATTCTCCGAGATCTTTTGAACTAGCTTTACTGCAACAATCATAGATATCATTTAAATTTTCAAAACCGAAACTTTGAAAAATTTATAAAAAAATAAAGAATAAGGAATAATAAAAATAACCATTCTTCAGCAGACATTTTGTGTTTATTTAAGGCACACAATACTTCCATCATTAAGAAATTCCAAACTTTGATATTATCTCTTTTTGGATTTTCTGCGATGATATTCAAAAAATGATTTAATAAAACTGGTTCGTTCTTAAATAAAAAGGAAAAAAAATTGTTATTGCAAATGGTAGTTTACATTTTTTATAAGTTTTATACAGCAAATACTCACTAGAAGTCGTAAAACATTAATCATGGGTAAACCATATTTATCAACTAAATTTTGTCGAATAGTGGCAGGCAGTTCTGGTAATTGTTTTTGCAGTAATGGAACATTAATAGCATCTGAGCTATCGCCTTCATCATATGATATACGCAAAGGAGGTAAATTAGGTTCAGGCATAAACCTATAATCCTATCATAAAGAACAATAACCAAAAGTTACATACACAGTTTCATATTTCACAATAACAAATGAACGCAACAATGATCAACCTGTTCAATTTCTTTATCTCTCATTGATACCGTACAACCATTTTCGGCATCCCAAGAACGGGTTTCATTCACAATGGCCTTTCCAGCCGCACGTAATTTTTTTTGACGATTTATTTCATAGTCTACAGCTTTATGAATATTGCGAATACCTCCTATATTTTTCACTTCACTACGAACACCTAGCGTCGTATCTCCGATTTTTCTCACAGATATGTTTGCATCTACTCTCAGAGCACCCTCTGCAATTTTTTTTTTCAATTTTATCTAATAGGTATAAAATATATACATATCTACGTTCTAAATATACCTACCTTCAATTTTACACGAACACGTTTCCAATTTTCGCAATATCAAAATCAATTCTTTCACTAAACAGGCTGCTTCTTCTCCATTTTTCAAATCTGGTTCAAAAACTATTTCAATAAGTGGATTACCAGCACGATTCAAATCAACTAAACTCCTTTGGATAAGACATAAATAAATTTATCTTCGCTTAAGTTTACAAGTTTATTACAGAAGACTTACATGTTGCCTTCAAAATCGTGAAGAGATTTGCCACTGTCTTGTTCCAATTGGATTTGTTTGATTTTAGATAATTTTAAATAAGGATTTTTTGCTGTTTCGGGTGTGATGACTTGAAATTCAAGAACACCACCGGTTGCGAAAGGGGCTCGCTGTTGCGTTATTTGATACCCTGCCTGCAAAAAAAAAAAAAAAAAAAAAAAAAAAAAAAAACTTTTTATAATTTTTTTAAAAATATTTTAATTAG
>FIZV01036430.1:0-12655 GCA_900050545.1 Trionymus perrisii | reverse complement strand
GGATCAGAAAATTTTTTAAAAATTCTAAAAATAATCCGCCAAAGAACCTCAAATTATATTTCAAACTGATTTAAAAATGACTAAATTTTTTAATTCTTTTCACCTTTTTATGAAAAATACGAGTAAAAAAAATGGACAAATTTTGGTAGTTTTTTTCTCTTAAGTAATAAAACCAAATAATTAAAAAATTTTGTGTTCTTAACCCTTGTTAAAAAATCATTTTTCGAATTAAAAAAAATTGCTGTCGTCAAATTTTTAGTTAGAAAATTCAATATTTTTCGAATCCTTGCTAAAAATTAAATTAAAATTTTTTTAATGTTTGAATAAAATAAGTAAAGCTAATAATACCTAACGAAAAATTTTGAAAAAAAAATTCCAACTATAGAAAAAATAAAATTTGTAGGGTTGAAAATTCTTTATCTTTAAAACGTCTACCAAAAATAAATTTTTAACTTGAATTTTTTTTTTGGGGGGGGGGGATTTCAATTTAAAAAGCTTATTTATTTATTTATATATTTTTTGGAAACCAAATATTTAACTTGAGTAAAATTCTTTACGTAGGTATGTAAATCCTTCGACTTTAAGGCTTTTGGAGGTTGGTTAATTTAATTTAAAAAATCTAAAAAAAATCTCAGATTACTTTGAGGTGATTAAAAAAGGTCTAGGGGGTTCGCAACCAACAATTTCAAAATTTTTTAAAATAACGGACACCCTGATGAGTACCTAAACCTACTCAGTGATCGACTGATTAGAGCACCTCTCAGAGACTTTTACATATGTCGCAAGAAGTAGGTTATGGTATTTCGAAGTAAAGAGTGAACAATGCGAAATGTTATCATTTCACTATTTTGAGACATGAAAATCAAGAAAGGGTACTCCAATCGATCGCTTGTTATTTTCAAAGATGGTCACTTTTGTCCCTTTACAAGTCACTTAAAAATAACTTTTTCCCTTATTTTTTTTTCTTTATTTTCTACCTTAGAAAAACAATTCTGTTTTTTAAAAAAGTTTAAATTATTGAATGTTTTTTTTTTTTTTTGGTTGTACAAAATGTAACCAAAAAAATCGTCTAAGGATTTTTTTTAAAATAAATTTTTCAATATTTTTCTGAAAAAATTTCAATACTTCCCTAAAGATTTTTTTTTGAAGGAAATGGGTGTCTCCTCAAAAAATTTTTGAAGAAAATTAAAATCTAATTTTTTTCAATTCACAGAAAATCGTCTAAAAAAAGTGATAATTCATTATTTTTTAACAGGGAAATTCAAACATTTTTTTTTTTAATTTTCATAGGAAATTTATCTAAAAAATTTTTTAAAGAAAATTTTTTCGAAAAATTTCCTAAAACCCATCCAAACTTTTTTTGAAAAAAAGTAGGTAGGTACTCGATTTTATTTTATTATTATTTTTTTTTTTAAATTAAAAATTGAAGATTTTTTTTTAATCTAAAGAAAATTGTTTAATCAATCAACGGACACTTTGCATAAATTTAGTAAATTTTGAATTCCATTCCTTACATCTTTTTTCGACTTTTTGGTCTCTTACCTGCCAAATACTTACTTTCATTTTCACCTTAAAATAATTTTTTCTCAAACTGAAAAATTGATTCCGACTAAACGAACGAATTGTATACTTTTTAGCTATTTGGCCCGAACCAATCCGGCAGATGTGGCTCGTGTGGAATCGAGAACTTTCCTAGTCAGCAAAACCAAACAAGAATCGGTACCATTGCCTAAAGATGGCGTCGTGCCTCAGTTGGGTAACTGGATGAGCCCCGAAGATATGGAAAAATCTGTGCAGGAACGTTTCCCAGGCTGCATGAAAGGTAGGCAGGAGGTCCAAGTACCTACCTAAAATTTGAGCTCATTAGTTCAATATCTGATCACTATGGTGTGGTTCTATTTTAGGTCGTACCATGTATGTGATTCCATTCAGTATGGGTCCCATTCATTCATCTATTGCGAAAATCGGTGTCGAAATGACCGACTCGCCTTATGTGGTGCTATCGATGAAAACGATGACTAGGATGGGAGATGCTATCGTGCAGAAGATGAAGGGACAAGAAGAGAAGGTTGTAAGAGCTTTACACTCTGCCGGTACTCCAGCTAATGGTATTCAACAAGTGCCCCATTGGCCATGTGATCCAGAACGAGTTGTAATATTTAACAAGTTCGTAGTTTTGGATTTTGCAAACATCATAAAATAGGTTTATGCCCATCTAACCAATTTTTTTCTTTTACAATTCTTAGAGCTGATACATTAGAAATAATCAGTTACGGAAGTAACTACGGTGGTAATTCTTTACTCGGAAAAAAATGCATGGCTCTTAGGATTGGCTCTCATAGTGCATGGAAAGAAGGATGGTTGGCCGAACACATGCTCGTAAGTTTTAATTTCACTCCATACCGTATTGGTATTGTTATTTCTTACGAATCTGGCTGAATACGATTTGCCCTCTTAGATTTTGGGTATAACCAATCCGGCAGGAAAGAAAAGATATATCGCTGCTGCGTTCCCGAGCGCATGTGGTAAAACGAATCTCGCCATGATGAACCCAACACTGCCAGGTTACAAAGTTACTTGCGTTGGCGATGATATCGCGTGGATGAAATTCAACGATAAAGGTGAACTTAGGGCCATCAACCCGGAAAATGGATTTTTTGGCGTAGCTCCAGGTAAGTACAGCTTGCGTTAAGCGCCAGAATGAAACCTTAATTACTTAGATTTTACTTTAGAATGTGAAATTTACAGGCACGAGTAATAAAACGAACCCGAATGCGATGAAAACCATCGTGAGTGATACGATATTCACTAATGTTGGAATGACCAGTGATGGAGGCATATATTGGGAAGGTTTAGAGAAAGAGACTCCGGAAGATTTAAAAATTACTGATTGGCAAGGAAAGGAATGGACTCGAGGATCAAAGACCCCGTCATCTCATCCTAATTCAAGGTATAATTACCCCACCTGGAGAATTAACGAAGTAAATTTTGAAGCTTGCGATCATAACATGTGATTGATTCTGTTTTAGATTTTGTTCTCCATGTAAGAATTGCCCGATTTTGGATCCTGCCTGGGAAGATCCCGAAGGTGTACCAATTGATGCGATTCTTTTCGGTGGTAGACGTCCTGAAGGCATTCCTTTGGTTTATGAATCCTTAGATTGGAATCACGGTGTTTATATGGGTGCTTCGATGAGATCTGAGGCGACTGCTGCGGCAGAACATAAGGTATGCATCATATAAATGCAACATAATATATTTTCGTAAAAATATTTCAAATTTTCAAAGTTTGGCAAAAAATCCCAATTTAAAAAAAAAAAAATTCTTAAATAGACGTTGATTTTTTCGGAGAAAAATCTATTATTTTTAGAGAAAATAAAATCTCAGTTTTTTGAAAAATTACAATTCAATAAATTTTCATTTTATTTAAAACAAAAAAAAAAAAAACAATTTTTTCAAAGGATAAAATCTACGTTTTTAGGAGTCAAGAAATTCATGTGTAGGTATTATTTTCGTAGGATAAAAATACCTATTCCTCAAATTCTTGGGGAAAGAAATCTGTTTTTTTGGAAAAAAAAATCTGAATTTTCTTGTAGTAAAAAATGTCATAATTTTTTATGAGTCAGCATGAGTACTAACTATACGTAGTAATAAAAATTCTCAATTTTTTGGAATAAAAAATTTTAATTTCTTCTGAAAAAAAATCTTATTTAAAAAAAAAATACCATTTAAAAAAAATTTTGGAGCAAACATTAGTAATAAAAATTTTCAATTTTTTGGAATGAAAAATTTTAATTTCTTCTGAAAAAAATCTTACTTAAAAAATTTTTTTTGAAACATGAATGAAAAATTTACCATTTAAAAAAATTTTGGAGCAAACATTAAAAAAAAATTGCACCAAAAATATTTTACTGCAGAAAAAGGTTTATTTTTTCTGAGAAATAAATTCTTTATGTTTAGAGAAAAATTCCCTATTTTTTTTGAGAATTATTTTTCAATGTTTTCGGAGACAAAAATCTCAATTTTTTTAGAATTTTTTTTGGAGAAAGTCTAAATTTTTCCGAAAAAAGAGCCTTCAATGTCAATTTTATTAAATTTTTTTTGAAAAAAAAAAACAATCTTTTTGAAGAAAAAATTTTTTTTTTTTTTGATGAAATAAATCTCTAAATGTTTCATAGTAAAGAAATGGTAAAAAAAAATCTTACTGATGGCAATAATTCGTTTATTTTTAGGGAAAAATTATCATGCATGATCCATTCGCAATGAGGCCATTTTTCGGCTATAACTTTGGTTATTATCTACGCCACTGGCTCGATATTGGAAAGAAGCCCAACGCGAAGCTTCCTAAAATCTATCATGTTAATTGGTTCAAGAAAGATAAGGAGGTGAGTTTATAATCTTTCCAACGTATTATGCATACCTAATAATACTTTGCTTACCATATTATTTCTTTTGGGCTTACGTTTATTACATTCTCTTTCTGTTTTAACAGGGTAACTTCTTATGGCCTGGATTCGGAGAAAATTCCAGAGTTTTGGATTGGATTTTCCGTCGTCTCGATGGAGAAAAATCTATCGAAGAAACAACTCCTATCGGCATCGTTCCCGCCAAAGGTGCTCTAAACTTGAAGGAACTCTCACAAAACATCGATCACGAACAGTTATTCGACATCGATTACGAATTTTGGAAAAAAGAAGTAAGTTGTAACTACCCATTTGTGTATTTTTTTTCTAAACTTATAACTAACGAATTAATTTCACAGTGCGACGAAGTTCTGAAGTATTTAGAGGATCAAACCCAACACGACCTTCCTACCGAAATTAAGCAAGAAATTGCGAGCATTAAAGCGAGACTTGAACAGAGTAAGGATCACAATTAGATTTTAGGCGGATCGAAACACTGAAGGGAAAAGTATTCACTTCTTTAATAATTCATCTGTTATGTATATAATCTTCCTTGTTAAACTTTTTTTAAAAACATTGTGTAATTATTCGTTTTTTATGATTTCTGATTAATTTATTATTATCATCGATTCATTTTAGAGTTGTTCATTTTTTTTAAACGCGATAATAAATTATTTTTCCTTTCATTTATTTAATGTGATTGAAAATTATTTCCGTCCTGAATCTATTTTTAATTATTCACACAGTGAATCAATTGATGAAAAGAAATTGTATTCACTAGGACTTAATTAGGATATTATTCCGTAGATTGATTTGCTGATTTGTTGAATTATAATAGATAGTATTATACGATTTCATCTTAAAACTCGCACATTGAACTGAAACATGGTTTGAATCGTTTTATTTACACCTTTAATATAATGCTTAGGCAATTCTATCGACACGATATGCCTGCAATCAGCCAAATGCCCATCGCTTTTAACGTTGAATATAATTTAAAAATAGGACGTGCCTTGGCATTTCTGTTGAGAATTGAGATGGATAAAGTTACCCTAGCAACGGTTCATGTTTAAAATTTATGACCGGCATAGGGTGTAATTTTTTGAGTTTGCGAAAAATAAACGCCATTTGAATTGAGCACGTAAACACATGAAGGCTTTCTCGTATTTTGTCCTATTATTTTTATGATGAAAGAATGGAGAAACATATTTTGTAAACGTCGGTTCATTACTGTCATTTAAAATTTTTTGGAGATTTTCAGGATATAAATTTAATACGTCATAATATTAATCCGAAACGTCTAACTGGCTCACTCACCAAGTGATATTCGTTGAAATAACTCGCCTATGTTTGTTAGGTAGGTATTTATAACGTTAATTAAATGAAATCAACATACGTACTTGTTAGCTGATAATAAAATTGAAATTTGAAAGTTATGAATTTTTGTGGGTGTATAGGCACAAATGTATTGAAATTTACAAAAACTATGAATTGGAGATTAATATGATTTTATTTTAAAGGTAGGTAGTAGGTAAGGTACATACCTTCAGGTATTTATACTTTATTAATTACCGTATTCTTACTTTTGGAAAAATGTAATGATTTTTTCGTTCGACGAAAAATGCTGAAAAGGTTGAAGTAAATGAAATGAAACTATAAAACAAACATTATTAGTATACTTAATTACAAATTAGCCTGTATAATAACAATGGATATTTTTTGTAGGTTTTTCACACAAATTTGCAGTTACGCGTGAGTTAAGAAGACGTACCTCATCCTGAAAAAGGCTATGATTTCTTTACAAAATTATTGTTAGTTATCAACTCAACCACCAGAAACGCTAAAAGAAAATAAATTGATGCTTATCAATTTTTTTTTATTTCTGCCATTTCTGCCAATTTCTGTGAAATAATTGCAATAATTATCAAATAAATTAAATTTTTATCAGTTCAATTTTCACTTTATCCCTTTTGAATTGTGCTTGTGCAAATTAATTTTTCACAAAGAAAAGCTCAACTGTTTCTCACTTCTCTGTATTCTAAGTTTTTCAAACAATTTCCCATTTTGGCACTGGTGCAAGGTAATTACCGATATCCAAGGCCTTTCTGCTTGAAATGTTCAACTCAGTCCAACTTGTTTACTTCCGTTGTGTTACGTATACGTTATCAGTGAAACAGTAATACGTCAACTTTCAACTTCCAAATTACAAGTTACAAGTGCTGAAAAAAATTGTAGATAATCTATTGTCCAGTTCTCATATTTGTTATAAAATGGCTGTGTTCGTAGCTAAGAGTAACTATCTGAAAAATTTGGGCCTGAATGCCTTACACAACAGAAGTAAGTGAACATTTTAAAATATTTCACAAAAAATAGTCAATTGTAATTGTTTGTAGTGGTCTGTTGTATGTCGAATTGTCGAAGGTTACATAGAGAATGAAATGTCAATTACTCATATTGCTACTTGCTAGACAAAGCCGAGTTGAATTAATCGAAAATTTATTTGCAAGCTATTTTATGGACAATTATCATTTATTTTTTAGATCAGTACAGAGCAATATGCGTTGGTGGAAGTGGTTTGTATTCACCGCGCAAAACTGTCAAAGACAAAACGGGGAAAAATATAGTTTTTGTCGATGGAGTTCGTACTCCATTTTTACTTTCCGGTACCGATTATTCTAAAATGATGCCACATGATTTAGCTAAAAACGCCCTCGCGTAAGTATCTCAAAAAACATGTTATTTCTGTCTTCGAATTTTTCTTACATTTTTTTTTTTTTTTTGAATAGAGGTTTGTTGAAAAAAACTGGCGTACCTAAAGAAGTAATCGAGTATATTATCTACGGTTCAGTAATACAAGAAGTACGAACCAGCAATATAGCTCGCGAAGCAGCTTTATGTGCAGGTTTTTCAGAATTCACTCCAGCACACACAGTCACTATGGCCTGTATTAGTGCTAACCAAGGAATGACTACTGGTGGGTTTGAAATTTCCATATTCAAAATTATATACCTGATTTACTGATACCAAGGTACCATTTTAGGTATTGGTTTAATCGCGGCTGGTGCTTATGACGTGGTTGTTGCTGGTGGTGTCGAATTCATGTCCGATGTACCTATTCGTCTAAGTCGTAAATTGAGAAGTCTCTTATTGAAAGCTAATAAAGCGAAATCACCTCTAGATAAATTGAGATTACTCTCTACATTTAGGCCGAATTACCTTATTCCTGAGGTGAATAATTGTCCGCATTTTTCAACATGTTCAGTTGATGTGGCGAAATTAATTTTTTAAATATTTTTCAGTTGCCTGCAGTGGCAGAATTCAGTTCCGGAGAAACTATGGGTCATTCTGCCGATCGATTAGCTGCTGCATTCAAAGTTACTCGCAAAGAACAAGATGATTACGCTTTGCGTTCTCATACGTGCGCTCAGGAAGCTTACGAGAAAGGATATTTCACCGACTTAATTCCTGTTAAAAGTAACTGTCTTGAAAAGTAGCTGTTTAATTATCATATAACTCAAAGATAACAAATCGTGCACCTTGTTTTTTCAGTCCCAGGATCAACTTCCGTTGTGAGGAAGGATAACGGTATTCGGGTTTCCACTCCTGACAAACTTGCGAAACTGAAACCAGCATTTGTGAAACCTCATGGCACTATTACTGCTGCTAATGCTTCCTTTTTGGTAATATACCTATCGAGAGATTATTGTTTCGTGCTTGAAATATTTTATTATAATGTTTGTTTGTTTTTTCGGTAGACTGATGGCGCTTCGGCTTGTTTAATCACCACCGAAGAAAAAGCCAAACAATTAGGATTAAAACCTAAGTTGTACCTCAGAGATTTCATCTACGTTTCGCAAGACCCTAAAGATCAACTTTTACTCGGGTATGATTATTTTTGAAATGATATTCATTCATTGTATAACAAAATTATTGTTTTTTTTTATCGTTAGGCCAACTTATGCCACTCCAAAAGTACTTGAAAAAGCTGGTTTAAGCTTGCAAGATATCGACGTCTGGGAAGTCCACGAAGCTTTCGCAGTAAGTTACTTCTCGATAATTAGCAAAATTTTGTGTGCCTGCATTTTAAACGTTTTATGCTTTTGTGTGATTCTAGGGGCAAATTTTGGCGAATCTCAAAGCTATGGATAGTGACTGGTTCGCGCAAAATTATATGGGTAGAAAATCGAAAGTTGGTGCCCCCGATATGAACAAATTTAATAATTGGGGAGGCTCGTTAAGTATCGGCCATCCATTCGCAGCTACTGGTGAGCATATTACATTTTTTTTAGTTTTTAGGAGAAATTTTTACCTTGATTAATTCTTGATTACAATTAGGTGTGAGATTGACCGCTCATGCGGCTCACAGATTAGTTAGAGAAGATGGACAGTTTGGTTTAATTACTGCTTGTGCCGCCGGAGGACAGGTAATTTTTGTTTTTTATTTTTATAAATATCGCAAGATTTGTTGATAATATTCTATCGTTTTTATTTTCAATAGGGCGTCGGAATGATTGTAGAAAGACATCCAGATGCTACTGCTTCGTAAAATTATTTAATGGGATCTTCGTTTTTTATTTGTACATATTTTTAATTTGTAATGTCGATGTTCATATTGAGTATTACCATGTTTTAGAAAATATGTTTTTATGTACCGGTTATGAATTTTTATTTACTCGAATTTTAATATCATTTAATGTAAATTTGGTTCGTGTTCAAATACAAATGTTTTGTACGTAAATTTTTTTCTTTTGTTTTGGTGGCTAATTTTTTAATCGTAGAAATTAAAATAACGAAATCTACATGAGAACTCTAATGATCTTTAAACACATTTTCTGTTCAAAGTGTCAAGTCACAAATAAATCATCCGTGAGATCGAAAGGTTGAAAGTAATTTAGTGATTGATTGGATGTATTTTTAATAATGAGCTCAAGAGTTCACTCATATTTTCAAAAAATCTCTAGGTATCTTTGTACCCTACCCAAGGTTATTTAAACATTTCTGAAACGAAATTTATAGGTAGAGATTCTCGGAATAATTTTGGTTGTTGCAAAAACGTCGATTGGACCCCTTCCTTCCCTCCAATTTTACATAATACGTATGAAAATACCCTTTAATTCAATTTTATAGTCTACTGACACCTCAATGTAACTTTGACTTGCAGTATGGGTTTCTGCAAACAGTTGATTGGATTGTGATTTGACCGGTCAATTCTACAAAAGAATGATTGATTATGACATATTGATTTTAATAGGAATTTTTATAAATATTCAAATTTTATATTTTGTCTGCACGCTAATTGTCTCTAATTATATAAATTAATTTTTGTGAAATTAGTTTAAAAATTTAATATGAAAATTTAGAGAAAATTAGAGAAATTTTAAACGATGGGTAAATTATGAAAAAGTGATAGGTGGCGCAGAAGAGTTTTGGATGATTTTAATAGAAATTTGAGTAAATATTTACATTTTTTTTTTCTGAACGTGAATTGTCTCTTTAATTATAGAAATTTTATTTTTGTGAAAATTTCTTAGGAAATGGCTTAAAAAATTTAATATGAAAATTTAGGGAATTTTATTTTTGTGAAAATTTAGAGAAAATTAGAGATATTGTTAGGTGGCGCAGAACATATGTAGTGATTTTATTCTCTATTTTGAACTTTTTAAATTTTAAAAACTAGTCTTCAGCTTTTTTGTTTGAAATAAGTTTACACGTAGTCGGACGTGTTTAGTGGACCTAAAAATTTTACGATTGTAATTTTCAAGTTTGAAATATCGATTTATCCACATTTTGGCAAACAATTAATTTTAAGGCCTTTCTTAATTTTTTTATACTACGTATGCGGGTATTTATAAGGGAACGCTGATGGAATTATTTTTTGTTTACTGATGAAAAAAATTGCAGACATAAACAAATGTTGGAAAAATATAGGAAAACGTAGCTAAATGGATACAAGTTGGATACAAAAATTTGGAATTTTTGAAACTGTTTAAATGAAACATTAAGTAAAAAATGATGTATATACTTTCTTAAAAATTAGTAAAATAAACAATTTGAAAATATAGAAATTTTAGAATGTTGAAAAATGAAGGAAAATTTGAGAAATTTTTAGGTGGCACAGAACATACATTATATATCTACTCCTACATATTACTATAGAGGAGGTCGGGGACGAGACTTTAAGCCACCTTCGTTTAGAGGGCCTCGAGCCTATTTTTTAAAAGCGGACTCCGATCTGGGACGATGTCAATGTAAAAGAAGTAGTTCTGAAACGAGGTTGGTAAAGTAAAAACTCTCTTTCGAGTTTAATAATTCATTTTGTAATAACATACGAGTAATAAAGATTTCGGTGATACAAGTAAGCAGATTTTGTAAAAATAGCGACCTACTATAAATGCCTCGTGTCTTGTTCAAATACTTTAGATTTTACTCGTAAGTTTGCAGTCGGTGTTTTGAAAGAAGAGTTATTAAAACTTGGCTTTTGCGTAATATTTCAACCGACATATAGTATGGTGAGTGGGCCTAATCGTGAAAACATCTTCCCTTAGCAGCCTGTTGAAACGGTTACGTTTTTATTCTTCTGCACACTTATCTACGGTTCATATTTCATCGATGGAGATAATAGCAGCGAATTTTTCCCTTAATAAAAGTTTCATCGCATACCTACTCCTTAGAAAAATACATAATCCGTTTAAGCTTACATAATATAGAAATTTTGTATACATATAACGAAACTTTGTGATTAATGAACCAAGTGAATTCACTAAACGATCTGATAGAGTACTTGCAACTTATTTCTCATACTTACACATTCCTACTTACAGCATCTACATAATAGATGGGTAGATATTTTCAATTTTAAACACCTAGGTACCTACTTGAAACTCGTATACGCATTAATAGAAACTTTTAAGATCGTATAATTTGGATATTCCAGATTTAGGCCTACCTACTTTTTTTGTATTTAATTTTTTTCAATTTTAATGATATGTTTTTCAATTTAGGCCCCCGTCACATAACTGGCTGGCTGATTCCGGAAATGAGAAAACAAGCGATTGGACGACACCGGAAATTATGAAATCTAAGAAACCGTCAACGAATTTATCGCCGAAAAACTATTTCTTAATTCCGATTTTCGATCATTTAATTTTTCGTACCCTATATCCAAAGTTACAAAGTTAACTTGATGTTTTTGGTATATTATGTAATGTACATACTCAAATTTAATTTAATAAGATCCAGTTTGTTCTTTCTCAATAAGTATACCTACCTACTTATTAACTAATACTTAGAAAGGCAATGCTCGTTGATCAGTTGGTGCAACAGTTCACTCACACATTATTATAGTACAGGGTACACTACAGGTACGCATTGTTGATGATTTCCATAAAGGGCTTCCATTTGTATCAAATACCAATTTCCAAATAATAATTACCTAACCAAGTATGTTTAATTCCACTATTGACAATAATCCTTTTATCATTATTATAATAATTTTATTTTTTGATGACATAACGACAAATTGACAATAATATCAACATCATCCAGTGAGTGTTAGCTAACACTCGTGTACATAAACTAGGTATGCATTTGTTTGTACCTAAACCCGTGCATACTTTCTACTTGTTAGGTGTGTGGCTGGGTACATGCATGCACATTTGGTACCTACAATTTATCGATTTCGGTTCAATGAACATTTGAAATTACCTATTGTACGAGTTCATTGTAATAATAAACGATTAGTGCATCATTGTAGAATTGAAATAAAATATTATTAATGACGTTCTCTTTCTTCCCAAAATACGTTCAAATTAGACTCAAATTATGTCTGAATTAAATTGCTTTCAATCTACGTTCAAATTATATTTGATTAATAAACCTTCACAAAATACATATGTCCAAAATAGACATGAAACCTTCACAAACTATGTCACAAATCAACTTCTCAAAATATATTCAGCATATAATAGCATCTTGAAGTTTAAGTATTAATTTTCTAGTTTTTTATAGGTTTTTGGTTTATAACTGATTTTTCCGACTCACTATTTTTTGCATAAATTCTTTCTATTTTATCTTTACGCTATTTTATCATTTTGATGGAGATGTTATATCCGCAACCGTCAATATTATTACGGCTTGTTGCAAAATCGTTAAATATATTTATATAGGTATTATTAGGTGCATGCATTTTATAAAGTACCTACAGGGGGTCTCAGATTATCGAGCACCTCTATCGTTACTTTCGAGCAAATCTT
>FIZV01036429.1:0-11102 GCA_900050545.1 Trionymus perrisii | reverse complement strand
TTAAAATTTTCTCAAAATTTACAATTTTCTCAAAATTTACAATTTTCTCAAAATTTACAATTTTCTCAAAATTTACAATTTTTTCAAAATTTACAATTTTCTCAAAATTTACAATTTTCTCAAAATTTACAAATTTTCTTAAAATTTACAATTTTCTCAAAATTTACAATCTAAAAATTTCCAATTTTATCAAAATTTACAATTTTCTCAAAATTTGCAATTTTCTAAAAATTTACAATCTAAAAATTTACAATATTATCATAATTTACAATTTTCTCAAAATTTACAATTTTCTCAAAATTTACATTTTTATAATTTATAAAAAAATCAGTTTTCAATTTTTTTTCAATTTTCAATTTTCTTAAATGTTTTCAAAATTTCTATTTTTCCCAAATTTTCACTTTTTTAAAAACTTTTAAAATTATTAATATTCTCAAAAGTTTCAAATTTTGTAATACATTCTCTTAAATTTTCAACTCTTGCAATTTCCTCGAAGTCGTCAATTTTTTCGAAATTTACAACTTTGAGACGATTACTTTTCCAGAACAAAGAGATTTTTTTGAAAGAAGGCGAACCTTCCTAAAAAAGGAGAATTCAAAAAAATTAAACCTCAGTTTATTTTTTCAAATTTACATCTCAAATTACAAGTCAATCATAAAATCGCTTTAAACCTTTCCATTGCACGAAAGACCTATTTTTTCACTTTTTCGATTGTTACATCTGTTTCATGTTTTGTCTTAATGAAATTTTAAAATCAAGTATTTTTTGTGTCCCAAAACTTTTTTTCCCCGGAAAAATCTGTCAATTTATTGAGAAAAAAAATTACCAACTTGAAAAAAAATTCTTACTCGCTGGAATTAGTTAATTTTTCACTCTTATAACGCTCAAAGCGTTACAACGACTTAATTATCGAATACTCGGGATAAAAAATTGCACCCGAAGCGATGACGCGATAGAAGGTTATTTAACGTAATTTTCAATAAACTTCTTCTCTCTAAAGATATCGTCGTTTATTAAATCGAAGGTACCTATGTTGAAAAGTTACCAAGTACAAAAATCTCTTTCAGCATCAAAATAATGTCTTTTCATTAAAAAGCACATTGCGTTAAATATTTCGCCATGAAAATTAAGCCAAGGCGAGCCAAGTTGGTGGAACGAAGTACTGGAGAGACTGACTTTGGCAAAGCAGATTACAGCGCAAGAAGAAGAAAATTTTCTAATTAAAAACTCTCAACGGTATAGCTTTACCATTCGAATATTCTTATCGAAGGGTTTCTTTAGACTATTGCGTTGATTAACACCTCGACGATGGGACGGTACGACTAAGTACTCCGCCATCGCCACAGACGAATCCATCGAGTAGAAAATTTTGTAATATGAGTCGACTCAAGACTCCTGGTATGGTAATCGGCTTTAGTCTTTTACGAGTACATTTTCTTCATACACGTCATAATATTTAAAATGCTCGGCACGTGAAAAGATTAGCCACCTTAGGCTGCGAGCTGGAGCTGGAGCTGTCGTGTTTAGCGAAGCCAAAAAGAAAAATTATCTATGCCGAGCTGACTATTGACAGCTGAGCATATTTTCGGCATCACTGTTTTTAAATAATTTACTTTGTTTGGCACGAGGAAATTGATACGTCAGAAAATGTAACGCCTCTTAAATTGTCTTTTTGGCAAGGATTTGAGTACAACGTGACAGTTTCTAAGCGTAATCCATTCATGTTCGCCGGCAAAGTACAAAATAATAACCTTACTTGATACTTTTTTTTTTTTATGTAAAGCGTCGAATACGTACGTACGTATACTTTGTCTGACGTTTAAATAAAAACAAACGCGTATTTTTCGACTACTCTCGTTTGTGAATTTCTATACGTGCTATACCAAAGCGAATGTACTAGTGTGTTTTTTTCAAACACAAATGAAATATACCAACACTGACTTGTCGCTGGTGTGTGGCAAACGTGCCGCATTCATTTCCTCTTTTTTCCATTTTTTATCGTCGAAAAATCGAACCCGCTTTTTATCTATCGTTTTATTTATACCTTTTTCGTACTAAATCGTATTTTATTTATCGATTGTTATCCTTGTTGCTTGAAAAAAATAACCAAATGTACCAAAAGCTCGACTAAATATTTCTCCATGTAAACAAAAGGGACCGTTGATTAATTTTGTATTTTAGTCGACATATGTTGGTATAAGTAAATAAAAAGGATACCGATTGTGAAAGAAGGGGGTATCAGGAGACAGTTGCACACGTTGCAGAATTTTTCAAAATTTTGTTTAAAAAAATTAGTTCTATTGAGTTTTTTTTTTATGTGTGAAAATATGTTAATAGTTTTTTCACATCTTGTTCAATTTTTTTCTCAGAATAGGTGAACTTGAAATTTGAAGAGAAAAATAGTTTTTTAACACATTTAGTTAATTGATACATTTTGTGATTTCATTTCGTTTGAAAACCACCATTTTAAATTTTGTTCAGAAAAAGGTGTTTGCATTCTATTCGAGAAGATTACTCGATTCCTTAACTTCGCTTGAAAATAATTTTTTTTTTAAATATTACACCAAAATACCTATTTTTCTAGTTCATTCAAAAAACAATTTTTTGTATTATGTATTTTGTAATTTCGTTAGAAATAAATTATTTTGATCGTTCAGAAAGAAGTTTTCGAATTTGACTCAGAAATGTACCCTTTACATACAATTTTGTTTAAAATAATTATTTTATACCTAGTTTTCTGCAAAGAAATTTTTTATCTTCATAATTTTTCAAAAAACAGTTTTTTTCAAATCATGTCTTTACATTTTTCTTGAATTTTTCAAAGATTTTATGGTAGAATAAATTTTTCTAAAATTCCCTTTTGTGTAGTTCACTCATCTTCAGAAACCGTTTGAAAAAAAAATTGTACCTTATTCTTGCCTAAAAAGAATAATTTTTTATTTGAATTTTCTATTTTTTTTTCGCAGAAATTATGCTTTTTTGGAGAATTTTTTTTTTAAACTTACGCTACCTAATTTTTTTTCAAAATTTTCCGAAGAAGTTTCTTAAAGCTCTATTCCGGAATAAGGACAATTGTTTTACACTTTGCCAGGAAAAAAAATCCCATTTCTTTCAGCTTATTAGGTAGGTACCTACCTATTTTTCAATGTTTATTCAAAAAAATATTTTTCAATTTTTTAGTTCAGTTTTTTTTTTTTTTTTTTTTATTTTGTGGGTTGGTACTTGGTGCCTAAAAATAAACAAATTTTCAAATTTAATTTAATTTTGCTCAATTTTTTTTTCCAAAAAAAAAACAACAGAATTTTTAGTGTTATTGATTTTTTTGGAAAAATTTGATCAAAAAATATTTTGGAACCTTTCCATTTATTCATTTTAATTTTTTCCTGTTGTTGTTGCTGTTGTTTTTGTTTTGTTTTTTTAAGTAAAATACTTCATTTTTTAAAAATAATTTTGAATGTTACTAATTTTTTTCTTTCAAAGTTTATGCAAGAAAAAAGTTTTTTTAAAAATTGCTTGAAAATTTTTTTTCAAACTTCGTTTTGATACCATTTTTTTTTTAAAGTTTTATTTTAAATTACTTTTTGTGAACAGTTAACTGAGATATTTTCAGTTTCGTTTAATTTATTGATATGAATTTTTCAAATCTTGTCTCAAAATGATATTCTTAAAAATTTTTCAAGGAAAAAAATTTATTTTTTAAGTTCTGGCAATTTTTTTAATTTTTAAGTTTGATTTTTTTTTATTTTTTTTTTTCAATTTATTTTTTTCACACTAGATACCTACATCTAAAATTTATATTAATTGTTGTTACATTGTGTTTGAAAAAAAAATGATTAAAAATTTGTTCAATTTCTTGATTTGAACATTTAAAAAACAAGATTTGTTTAAAAATTACTTTTTTGATTCTTTATGGAAACAAAATTTTTTCAAACTGTGTTCACTGCATTTTAAAAAATTTTTGCAAATTTCCTCAAAATCGACTTTTTTATGTTTTGTATCAATGGTACTTACAATTTTTCGCATTTTAAGTATAGAAAAACAATTTTTTGGCTTTTCTTCAATTTCTTGTTTTGAATTTTTAAAAAATTTTTGCAAAAATAATATTTTGAAAATTTTCTCAAGAACAAATTTTTTCAAGTTTTGTTTTGGTATAATTTGTTTATAAAAAAAGAATACTTTTTTAAGAAATGATCTCAAGTCTTATTTCAATTTTTTATAAAAATATAGTTTTTGCACCTTTCTTTCTTTCTTTCTTTCTTTCTTTTTTTGATAGAATAATTTTAAATTTGAGTAAATTTTTTATTTCATTTTTTTAAATTTTGTAAGAAGATGATTTTTTCAGTTTTCCCTTTGTTATTTATTTATTTTTTTTTTTATAAAAAAATGATTCCTTAAAATTTTTATCGAAAGTCCAAGTTGAGAAAAAATCTCCAACATTCAGTTTATTGAAAAATTTTCATTCGTTTTTAATTTCAATTTTTAAAAAAAGTTTTCTATTTTTTGTTATTATTGACAGAATTATTGTTTGAAAAAATTGTTAACAATCCATTGTCACCGAACTTTTGAAAAAATCTTTCAAAAATGAATCTCATCAGATAATGAAAATTCTTTTAAAATCAACCAGAGACGCGTTTATTCTTCTCCATAAACTTCCACCTCTATCCCCAGGGCAAAAAACTCGAAACGAATTTTACAGCGAAGGCAAAGAGAAAAGAAAATTCTACACGGGATGGAAACTACTGCTTTTCCTATATCGAGTACACGCTGCGCAAACAACAACAAAAGGAGTCAAGAAGCTGTAAAAAGTAAACGAATAGTGGCTCCCGCGAGAACGTTAATTTTTGGGTAGGATGTTTTATGAATAGATTAAAGCCTTTTTCAAGTGTCTCTTTTCATAAATGATTACATCGAAAAGCGTTTAGGCTCTTTGGATTTTTTATTTTTTATTTTTCGTCGATATGAAAGTCGAAAATTAAAGGGTGGCAAAGGCAAACGAGGGGAGAAGAGAAAAATAAAGCCAACAAAATTGAAAATTACTTGCTTCGGTATGTTCTTTTGCAATGCAACCCTCTCTATCGAGTACTTCTGGTAGGGTTAAAAAGTATGAGAGAAAAGATAATAAAACAAAAACTGGTGTATTCGCGAAGAGAATATTTCAGGTCATGTGGAGTGATAAGAGAATATGGGAATTAAATTACTAATGCGAGATTACGAGAAGTTATACGGTCCGTTTTGAAATTAGGAGAGGGGCAGCAAAAGGAAGTACTAAAAATTACGGTAATTTTACACGAGGAGTGAAGATACTGGTACATGATGCATAGCACATTTTGATAAACCTTTTTGCCTTTTGATGATGTAGTACAAAGGCAAGAAGGTTGTATAAAATTGAAAAACGCACGAGGCAAAGGTAAAACAATACACAAAATTTCACGGAGCGAATAAAAAGCGAATTAGTCGGTATAATTTGGACGAGCCTACGTCTAGTGCACTTTCTAACTCGTAACATACGAAAATATTCATCAGCTTAAGTTTAGAAAAGCTCGATCGTCTGAGCTCAGTTGCATCTACGAATACATTTACAAATACGAGTAGCAAGAATTTCAAGTTCGTGGGAAAGGTATTAAAAGTCGACTTGAAAATGAACTTTTGCAAAAGTTTCGAAAGCTTGGTAACGTTTGTGAATTCCACGAGAGAGAGGGGGCAAACTAAGGCGACGCAACGCGATGTGGAAGTGATCTGGAAAAAGCTCTGTGGATCTGGCAAAAAGAGCTAATAAGGCGAAAGTTTACAAGACCAAATTAACTTTAATTATTAACGAAAGCTTGATAAAGAGAAACTTATAATTATAAACAATAGATACCTACTCAGCTGTAACAAAGTAAAGGCTTGCGAAGCGAAAGTTGCATTCGAAAGTAGTCGTAACGCGTACACGGGGCCATTCAAAGGTAGCTAAGTCGAGGTAAAAAGCGATTTTAGGCGATTTAATTAACGAGAACATTTTTAAAAGGTTTTAATCGACGGTGCTGTTGCGAAGGTCGAATGCACCACGTTCACCTTAAGGCGTTTTTATTGTTGGCGTTGGCGTATAAAATACTCTTATCTCGGTTGAGAAATTTTTTCCATGTAGGACAAGGGTTGCATTTCTTTTGCGTTGATGTGTTAATTCAGGCAGACACTTTAAACTTGGCTTTGGCTTCATCTGCGAGTTAACTTTTGCTCTCTGACGGGTTCACGTACAAAGGCGATTGCCACGCTGTCAATCTGCCGCGTACTTTTACTCCTTTTTACTGGTACTATTGACGTGTGTGTGTAAAAGCAAGGCAGAAGCTTAAGACGCACTCGTAGTATTCGTATTTAGTCACGATTTTAACCCTTATGCTTGTACAATTACCGGTAGCTTTTTTTTTTCTATCCTGGTTTCATCCTATTTTCTCACTATCTTATTGGAATTGTTCCAAATTATGATATTACATCTCGATTGGTTCACTTTGAACGGTATCATTTTCTATATACCTATAGTTAGCTACTTTTTGTAATAGCTCTGTAACGGTTACGGTTGGTAAGCTCGACCAAATGAAATTAAACTCGGTTCGCAAATTCGCCTCGGCATTTTTAACTCAGCCCGCTCCCACAGAGCATTGGGATGTAATTGAAACTAAATTTATTTTATCGCGTCTTCGTGACTAATTTAGAAAATAGAGGTAATTGATTTCAAGGACAGTTTTAGTTTTTCCAGCAACCTTAAGTAAATTTTATAATTTTTCATCTTAGCAACTGTTTTTCCGATTTTTGAGACTTACCGGTTTCATTTCTATGACCATAATTTTCATAGGACTATAACTTCAATTTTTCATTAGAGTTTATCTTGCAGCTCTAAACATCGTGTCAGTTTTTGGATCCATTGTTTAATTGTTTGTTTTGTTTTTTATCATAGTTTTCATTTCAGCACTTGGTGCTCTTCATTTCGATTTTAGAACCATTGCATGAATTGTTTAAACAATCATTTTCTTTTCTGTCGCCATAATTTTTATTTTTGGGAACACAATTCCAGTTTTGGAACAATCATTTCTATTTCTGGCTCTAGGTTCATCATTTTAATCTTGTAACAATCGTTTTTATTTCTGGCAGTGTCATTTCACTTTTATTAGGACCATGGACCAAGGAACTATAATTCCTTTTCGAACATTCATCATTTTTATTTTTGGGACCACAGTGTCATTCTTGAAACTATCATTCATGTTTCTGGATCCATAACTTCAACTTTGTGAATTTTTAGGATCATTAGGTAGATATTCCTAGTTGTGGAATTATCATTTCAATTTTTGAGATTATTGTCATTTCAATTTTGAGACAATCATTTTCATTTCCAGAACTATCGTGTTCATTTTTGGTAGCACAATTTCATTTTGGATTATATTTTGAAGTTTTTCATTTGAATTTTTCCTGCAGTTTTTATTGTTTTGACTATTATTTCACCCCCCCCCCGACTATCACTTATATGACTTATCGTCATTGAGGGTCACTCTCTATCATGTAAGTACAATCATTTTTGTTTCTGGTTTCATCATTTTGATTTTGCGTCATCTGTTTGAATTTTTGTGGCCATTATTTCAATTTTTAAGACCGTAGTTTCAATTTTGAGATCATCATTTGTACGAGTATTTCTAGAACTACTTTCATGCTTTTTATTTTCGGAACCATCATTTTTTTTAAACGACGATTATTAATTATTTCTGGGAATATCATCGAAGTTTTTGGGACTGTCATTTTATTTTCCAAATCTAACATTCTTGGATACCATTTGAATTTTTGGTACTGTCATTTTAATTTTGAAAAGCTATAATTTTTGTAGTGGCGTGTTTGGGGGAAGAAGGGTGAAGCCTACCTAGAATACTCCGCACTCAAATGGACGCCCACAAGTGCAGGAGCGGAGACGAAACCAACAAAAAAGCCGAGTATTATATATTCGAAATACTGTATTTGTTCGTATACTGGTTGGTTAGCATTACGTGAATTAGCCTATTACTATTTGACAGATTTTGCGGGCAGTTTATCTGCGAGTATTATAACCTACCCGAAAACTGGGTTGGCGATGCGTAGTGCGGCAAGGCACTACATTTTCATTTTTGAGGCCATGATTTTTATTTATGAGCTCTTCGGTTCCATTTCGGGTAAATCATTTTAATTTTTGGGACTATAGGAATAGGTATTATCTGAACTTTTGGATTATAATTCCAATTTTTGGGACTCTTATTCAAAATTTTTCATCATTATAATTTTAATTTCGTTGATTAGGTAATATTATTTCAAGATCAAGGGCCTCTTTTTCAATTTTGGAGACTTATCATTTTTATTTCTATTCTGGGCTTATCATTTTTATTTTTGGCATCATTATTTTTATTTTTGTGCCTATTTTGAATTTTTAGGGCTGTTATTTTCATTTCAGCAACTTTCATTTAAAAACCCAGATTTTTATAGGAATTATTTCGTATATAAAAAAAAGAAAAAGAAAAAGAAACACAGAACATGAACAAATAAGTTGAAAACATATTTCTGAAATTTAAAATTAAAAAAAAATTCAAACATTGCAAGAAGTGGAGCATAAAACATATTTGAATTTGAAAGAATTTTCAAGCATGACGATCGGAAGAAATAGAAAAAAAAGGACAATGGAAATGAATCAAGAGAAATATACGGTCAAAATTCTCGAGAAATTCAATATGAAAGAAAGTAGACACAAATGGGCACCGACGGTGATGACACAAGTCGCGAATCGTTGAATTTTCCTTTCAGCACCAAGTACTAAAATGAATTTTAAAATATCTCAAACTTTTCATTTCAAATTCTTCCAAGGTATAAAAGAGAATCGCTCGTTACGCGACTACATAAAACAACACTTCCACACCATGTTCGAGAAATTTCGAAACACGGTTCATCAGACAACACCGACCATAATTAATGTCGCTTCCATACACCGCCATAAGTAATTACAGCCGCAGGCACACTAACAAAGACGAACGGATGGAAAAAACGCATTTCCCCGAAAATTACCTTTATAGCTAAATCGGGTGCTAGCTTAAACGGCAAAAAAGCGATTTTGATCGGGAAGTCATTAAGAGGAATCAGTTTGCGAAGAAGAAACTGTATAATCTTTCACATTGTGCCTGTCTCTGTGCCTGTCTCTATTCCCTTGGTAATTCTAAGAGGTATCGAAGGTCGCACGCTAATGACGTATTGAAAACTGGAAGAAAAAACGCATATACGACGTCTATCCTTAAGGCGCTGGTGCTCGTTTCGCGAAATCATTAATTTTGATTAAACAGCGATTTCAGCCGTTTCCACCAACAGCTCTTTCTCTTTCTTGGATTTTTCCTTGCGAGGCGATCGTCGATGATGGTGTAAGCCCTATTCGATGATTTTTCAGAGGCCGGTGACCCTCTTCCCTGGAAAGCACGCGTAGTTTTCTAAACACACATCGATGGGGACAGATGCAGCGAGTCGTACTTTTGAAAAGAATTAAAAGTAGATTTAATCGGATATGCCATTCAAATTTTTTTGCCATTTTTCCTCTTCTTTCTCGTAAATATAGGATTTCATATTCCTCGGTGGGTATATTTTCATATGAAAATATTCCTATTTATCGCGTCAGAAAGACGAGTGTAAGACTTTTTTGCATCGTATTAAGCATTTTCATCTGGTCTACGAGTAAAAAAGGGTACATTGAAGGGGAAGGAGGAGCATTACAAGGATGAAAACTAATTTCAACTGTACCGATGACAATAAAATCGTATAATGTTTAGTGTTTCATTTCACTAGACTTTTTTCTAGATTCACCTTTTTCTCTGCGAGTGAAACAAAATTTACAAAGTTTCCGTCCAACTTTCATATGAAATTTAATACATTCTCGCCAACTTTTTAATAGATTCTCCCACTGCACAACGTATAGAGCAGTTTTACGCTGGCTCTTCTATGTACAAACTTAATTCTAGTATACTCTACCGAATGATTAAAACAAAATGTGAAATATCACAGCAGAAAACTCTTTTAGCTTTTGTTTTTCTCCTTTGCACGTTATACGTGTACGTTGTTGTTTTCTCGTTATAGAATCATTTACCATTTTTGTAAGAAATGCAGAGTAGAATGCGTGTATAGGCGAACCAGCGGCTTATTGTTTTCGAGTGAAATTTTTTCAATCAAACCCCCAGAGTGAAATTAACTTCTAGCCGTACTTATTCGCATATACATTCGCGTACATCGGCCTATTCTTTACCATTACAACGAGGGTGACAATAAAAAGCAAAACAACAGGAATGAGCCAGATTCATTATTCAATGTACCAGAGTCGTTGGCTGAGGCCATTAATGAAAAGCTTTTCACGCATACGTCACTGTTGATACCTGCACATCAACGTCAGATTTATTTATATCGCATGTCGGTACAAATTAGTCCCCTCCTGTTTTATCGTTTTCTTCACAAGAATCAAAAATATACAGGGTTTCTCAGTTAGGAATTTTCTCCCTTCAATCTGAGTAGTTGGCAACATGTTTCAACAATGTGCAGATATGTTTGCCTTTCATTATTGAAGGGGCTGGGTACTACCAATGAGTAAAACTTTTAAATTTTTTTCTCTCAAGTGGAGACAGATGAAAAGGCGAAACTCTCAGAAGTAAATAAGGACAGTTGAGATATGTGCTGGAAAAAAATCTTGGAGTCGGGCAACATAATGTTAGAAAAATTGTTTTTAGTAAAAAAAAATCTAAAATAGATTGCGATATCTTTTTAGTGATAATTACTGAAAGTTTTCAACAGAAATACTAATTTCTGAAAATGTGTTGGTTAATTACTAGAAATATCACTTTTTTTAGTGATAACTTCTAGTGAGGTTTTTAGTGACAATTTCTAATCATTTTTCTTTGTGATCATTCCTGGTGATTTTACTTGAGAACTATAGATGATTTTTTTGATGCATTTTTAGTGTTTTTTTTCAACATGGATATGTTTTTTCCGCTGGGGGTAATTTCAAAATCCCGCGAGACGCTGATCCGTAAGACGCTGATCCGCGAGACGCTAAGTCATTACGACTTTTGAAAACTTGTAAATTT
>FIZV01036426.1:0-15361 GCA_900050545.1 Trionymus perrisii | reverse complement strand
AACGCAATGCGGTTGGTGAACAAAAATCTGATTGGTGTTTGTACTGTTTGAGTTTGATTTTTTATTGTTTATTTTGAATTCAGAGTTGCCAACATAACTTTTTGTAACAAAAATCCCAGGGGGGTTCACATATTCTTGTACACCCGGTATCATAATTCAAAGTTCATAATATTAAGGCACTATAATAATATTACATCCAAATCCAAAACACCAGTCAAGATAAGTTAAGTCACAGTTCATACCCATGTGATACGTGTTTCTCGATATGTGTTACAGAAGTGAGTTTAATTGAATAATATCTAGTTGAAATGTAATTAGTTGTAAATTCAATTTATTCAATTTACAGGAACCATCCACGTAATTCTACTATTCGTGGTATTTCACCTACTGACTTGCGATGATATCCACATCGAAAAAAACTTCATAGTGGTCAACGGTGAACGTCTATCTCTAACTTGACATCACATTTCAAGCTTCATCATTCAAATAATAAATGTGTAAATATTTCAGAGTTTACCCCTTCGTTTGAACAATGGATCGACATATCATCGTTGAATGAATCAGATTTATCAATATGTACAACTTCAAATTCGTATTACTGCGTTAAATGGCATGATTACGCCCAATTCAACGTTTCCAAGGACGACGTATGTAAATATTTCGAATACAAATCAACTTCGGTCAAAAATCTAACAGCAACCTTCGTTGTCAAAAACACACACATATACGGTGGTGCCGAAAGAAGTGTCCAAACTTGGCCCATTCAATCGGCATCTTATCCAGCTACGGATTTTCCATTTGTCACGACTAAAGTTGAAAGCCAAGCGGTTCTAGAACCTTTATGGCTGTTCTCGAATGGAATATATGTTTACGTTGATAAACAAACACCCTTGTTTGTCTCTTCGAATTTAGACGCCGGTAAATTTAGCATAACTGCCAAAAATAAAGATCCATATTTCCCAAGGAACTATACATTACTAAAGTACAGAGTATGTAAGTTACCCGATATTAAAGCGGCTTACCTACATGCCAATAATAACCTAATTCGCAGACCGAACGCTATACTGGATGCTGACACGATACGGAAACCGATATGGTCAACTTGGGCCAAATTCAAATCCAACATAAGCGAAAAAGTGGTTAACGATTTCATACATGAAATTTCAACGTATAATTTTCCCATAAGTCATATTGAAATCGACGATAAATGGGAAACGTGTTACGGCAGTCTCACCGTAGATCCGGCTCGATTTCCAGACATGAAAAAGTTGGTAGCATCTTTGCACAAACAACATATCAAAACCTCTCTATGGGTTCATCCATTTATCAATTATGATTGCAAAGAATTTCACGATATTGCCGAAAAAAACAGTTATTTTGTGACAAACGATGCAGGAAGTAATACAACATGGTGGAACGGCCAAGGTGGTTATTTGGATTTCACAAATCCTGACGCTTACGAATGGTATAGAAAAAGACTCGAAAGTTTGAAGAATTCTACTGGAGTAGACACTTTTAAATTCGACGCTGGAGAAAGTGACTGGGCTCCGGATGATCCGATATTTAAAAACGGCGATGTCAACTATCCCGATTCGTCGTTGGAGAATTATGTAAAATTAGCTTCTAGTTTCGGTAACATGGTTGAAGTTAGAGTTGGCAAAGGCACCCAGCAGTATCCGGTATTTGTTAGAATGCTGGATCGGCGAAGCGACTGGGATCAAAATTTAGGATTGCAGTCGTTGATACCAACGTTACTTCAGATGAATGTAATTGGTTATCCATTCGTTTTACCTGATATGATTGGAGGTAACGATTACGACAATCTTCCCGATGAAGAATTATATATAAGATGGTTGCAGATCAATGTTTTCATGCCAACGATGCAATTTTCTATTCCCCCTTGGAATTATGGAAAAAATGTGAGCACCTATTGTTCTATTTTTGTATGTGTTTTTGTATCTTATAAATTGAAAATAATTCTATTATTCCTTTAGGCTACTGAAATCGCCTTGAAAATGATGAAAATACATAATTCCGTTTCCAACAGAATACTAGCATCGATGAAGCGATATACGAAGACAGGCGTTCCGGTCAACCCTCCTTTATGGTGGATAGATCCTAATGATAATGTAACATATATCATCGATTCGCGTAAGACTGGACAATATTATTTGGCTTCAATTCTATTGTAAACTCCTCCATTTTTAAAACTATTATTTAATTTTATTTCTTTTATGTAGAATTCTTGTTGGGAGAAGACATATTAGTGGCTCCTGTTGTAATCAAAGGCGCTAAAAGTCGAGATATTTACCTACCTAAAGGTATTTGGCAGGATGGAAATGATAAAAAAGGTAAAAAAATAAATGGTCCGAAGTGGATTCGTGAATATTCTGTAAGTTTAGATACCTTGCCATACTTCATCAAAGTACAAAATACAAGTAGTGGTGGTTTGAAGTTAACATCTGCTGTAGGATTACTTTTCCTTAACCTTTTCATTTACCACCTTTAATACTGACTAGCCTTATGCTAAGGATATCTAAGCGTATTCTATATGTACTTAGCATTTACAAATATGTGATAGAATTCAAGTAAATTGTTATTTGTTACCTATGTAAATGTGAAATTTACTTATTTTATTAAGTTATTTTTACGATTAATATTAGCTTTAGGATCTTTTATTGTCAGTTTTATTTCATAATAACTTGCATTTGAAACCTTATCTAAAAAGGTTACCTATTATTATTTTATACGTATTTTTATAGCTACAAACCGAGTACAAAGTTGTATTTTCTCTGTGATAAGTTGAACTGAACACTTTAATCATCTAAGTACTGTGATAAAAAAATAATAATTTTTTAAAATAATATATTTTTTAAATGAAAGTTATTACACCCTAAAAATGCATATTTTCGCCCACTCACTGTTGAAACAGAGTCGTGGCCTAATCAACCTCTTCAAGTATTCCTCACTCCTTTATAGGAGAGAGACGCGTAATATCTTAATTTGAGACCAAGTCTTGCACTACCTGTAAGTACATTGTTTATGTGTTTTCTCAACATTTATCGCATACGTGTCTTGGTTAGAAAATAACATACGTATTTACCTAGATATTGTATGGTAAACAAAAATACCGATCTTTAGAAATGTCGACGTAAAACAAGTACATTCCAATCACCTATCATGTACAAACACGAGTAAATTTCTGAAATTAAACAAAACAGTGAAAAAAAAACAATACAAAATTTTAATTACATATTTACGTACAATATTACGTAATACGTTCAAGTATTGTAAATATACTACAATTTGCACTTAACCATCGTTCGAGCAACTACATTTGAGTAGGCTAAAAAAAATCGAAAGATGGTCAACATGAGAAGCATTCAACATAGATACATTACTTACAAAAAAAAAAAAACTAAATCACAAAATCACAGATTTAGATATAAATTATCTGGGAAGAGTAATGATGTCAAGGAGTACAATTAAACCAGCAATACATATACAATGACTGTTTTCAAAGAGTAGGTAAATAAATATAGATCAATAAATAGAAAAAAAAACAATAAAAAAATATATAGAACACATAATCGACATACATATTATGTACAAAGCAAAAAATGTAGTTGAATCACATAAAAAATAAAAAATCACACTGAAATTACGTCGAAGGTAAAATTTTAAAATGACATGGAAAAACAGTGGGCAGAAAAATGAACACAACATAATCATGTACTTTTTTTGCTTTTTTAATACCGCTCAAAAATCTTCATAATTTGACGTATCTCCGGAGAGAACCGTTTTACAATTACATGAGTATATAGTTCGGAAGATTTCGAGCGATTTTAAAATTCACTTGTTTCGACGGCCTTCAACAAAAAGCAGTGATAGAGCATACGAGAAAAAATTGTATAAAAGCATTTGAACGATTCACAAAATGTGAACATTTTTTTGTACTCTACGAAATAGGGGGAAAAAAGACATAATTGAATAATACGTTATAGCGAATAAATAAATCACAAAATAAATTTAAATGTCGGTAAATTTCAATGTAATAGCTCAATTAAACGTGATGTTATAATAAAATACGTATGATGAAATGGTCCCTTTTGATAGAGAGTTCGCCTACCATTGAGCACTGAATCGGACTGTATTTTTTATAAAACTCCGTACCTAAAGAATAAAAGCACAGATTTTATTTATAAACGTTCTCGATAATTCTTTCATCATCGATTTACTCTGATCCAACGTAACGTAACTTACCCATCAATTAGTGCCGCACGGTAGGCGGCTATATTTCATGACCATCCAGATTTTTGTAATTCAATTTGGCCTTCCAATGTCTTCGCCAAATTTATAATTAAAAGCTGCGATAATGAGATCATATTATGGTGATGTGGATTATCAATTTTTACAATAAAATGGATGCAAATAGTAACTTTACCTGTGATAGGGCTACACCGAGTGCAACAGCTCCAATAGTATACAAATTTCTCTCAGCCCACAGCCGGACTACTTCTATACATCCGCTAGTCCATACCTTTTTACTAGCTTCAGCGACCTAAAAGAAACAATATTTTTAGTATCTCATAATAACAAAATTTCATTACTAATAGAAATATCCTTACTGGTAATTCTTGGGCTCCGTTTCCACACATACTATTGATCAGATTACCCTGTGGACGGACAATATTAAATATAGAACAATTTAAAATACATTTAGATACTGAACTAAAATTTTTACCGCAATTTCGGTGGTATTAATACAACACGAAAAAGGCACTCCGCATTTTTCAGCACTAGGAGAACTACAATTGAAATATTCGTTCTTTGACCAATCTGTGTACCCATCAGAACTAAGCCCGCAACATTGAAACTACAAACATATCATTTTCATGTTATACGAGAGCCAGTCTAGAACATGTTTTCGATCATAACCAACCTCTTGTTGAGCAAAATCTATTAGATTTCTTAAATCGTCGTCTTCTCTATAAGAATGTATTATCTTATCGGTAAACGATTCTTCTAGCGTAGATTGCATTGCGTGAGGGAAAACAAACCCAACAACAGCAACCGCCATTTCCAAAAGAAAAAATACCAATAGCGATAACGAATACTGCAAACAAAACAGATAAAGAACAATAATTAGTCATACATATTACTACGAAATTGAAATAAAAATCGCTAGTTGAGTAAAATTTCATTCTGACGTGATAAGACAAAGAGTTAGAGAATAATATTCTATGATGTACCTTACCTACTACCTACCTAGATACAACTGTTAACAAAAAAGTGGAACAAATTTAACGCGTGAACAGGAAATAAGAGGGCAAATACCCACATATTCCGGTTATTGACCAATAATAATTATCCATGCGTAAAATTTTCAATCCTCTTTTCAACGTAACAAAAAATGAAGTGCTGGTACTTCAAACACTCTTGAAATCTTCAAAAGCGATGATATACCGCACTTTAAAACTTTTTTTTTTTCACGGCCTATCGACTAAATTATCCTCTCATAGGCTCGATTAGGTATTACGAGTAAGATTGGTTCGAAAATTACTCGAAGATTATAATAATTATAACTTGACGCTAACTTACGAATTTCAACAAACACGTATTTTCCCGTAAGGCTCCTATGAATCCAGCGAAACTAACAATGAATATTATTCCTCCCAAAATGATCAACACTAGTGAAATATTCAAAATAATATCCAAAATTGTTTCGACTCTTACTCCAGTTTCTTGCCATTTATCGTGAAATGCATAAACACCTATTCCGATAAGAATACACCCAAAAAGCTGAAACAAAGAAAATAAATTGTTTTGCTGGTAAGAAAATTTGTTACCTTGAAAACATCATTTCAACCATGAAAATTGAACATATTAAAATGACCAACAATAAGATATATGATAATATTTTTAAATAAAATCAAATTGTAATCAAATAACTCACCCATAATATAAAATTTAACAAAAATATCATGTACTTGACGCAGGGGCTAACGTATGTCATTCGATGTCGTCTTGGTGGCATCATCGCAGTATTGTTTTACAATTATTACATTCGTAGATAACTTTTAATTGTAATCATGTAATCAAAAAACACCGAAATTGATTTATTAAAAACGAAGTCCACATTTTTACGCGACTACTATCGATGAAAACTACGTAGGTTTTGCTCTTTCTTTGTGATTAAAGAATGTGATGTGAATACCGAAAATGAAAACAAATAATTAAAAGTGTTTTTGTGTACGTTGAAAATTGGGATACAAGTTCATGACGTCACGTTATCTAACATTCACCTTATTCACTTCTTTCCAATTTAGATCAGCTGATTAATAAGAGAGAAATTTAAATAATTTACATATTCGAACGGGAAACCGAGCACAAACAGGGATTCGATACATTTAAAAACATTGATAGAACAAAAATGTGCGATACCGAATTAATTTTTAAAACTAATTTGTCGCAGTTGCAGTTACGCGTACGCGTAATTTGAACTTGAAGGAAATTTTATCAATTTTCTCTGCAAAAGTGCAAATTAAATTCAAATTTTATTTTGTAATTCAAATGAGTCGATGTGTCGGTTCATTGCCATTGTATTTCAATAATTTGAAAATGAAATCGTCATCTTGCGCAATCTGTCAGCAGTGTTTCAAATCAAAACAAGTCGATTTTTTTTTTTTGCTTGCCTAGGATTTTTTTTTAATTTTTAAATTTTAATAAATGATTAACTTAAAGGGTAAAAATGAAAATTTGATTAATTATTTGAATTTATATTTTTGTATTTTTGCTCTTTAGAAAAAGTTTTACAAATTTTACCCCAAAGAGACGAAAAAAATTGAAAATTTCTACACCCAATGCTATAAAAAATAATGTTCAAAAGCTCAGTTCAAAAGTCAAACAAATTTTATCACAGAATGGTGTGGTGCAAATGGTGGTATGCAACATGCAACATGCATGCAACCAACCATCCAGTTTCCATTCAAATGATTCCGCATTCAAAATTGGTCAATCGATGTTCGGTGTGTATTGATTTGTCGGCGAATCTAAATCGGTAAATATCTCTTTAATTAATACTTCTTTAAGTTTGTACTTGAAAATGGAAAACAATGGTTCGTGTTATCGTTGCAACAAAACCGGACATTACGCTAGATCTTGTCCGCTGAATGAAAAACGCGAAGATAAGTGCTACAAATGCAACAAAGCAGGCCATTTTGCACGAGACTGCCAGGAGAATGAAGACCGTTGTTATTCGTGTAATGGATATGGACATATTTCGAAGAACTGTTCAAACAGCGAAAGAGGTCCTCCTAGATTAGTATGCTATACATGCAACAAATCGGGTCACATGGCTCGTGATTGTACCGAACGTGTTATCAAAAGTAATTGTTATAGCTGCAATAAGCCGGGTCATTTAGCACGCGAATGTCCATCTTCCGAAAAAACATGTTACGATTGCGGCGAAGTTGGTCATATGCGGAGAGATTGCAATGGTGGCAATCAACGTAACGATTCCTACTAATTCGGTCCGCGAAAAATTCCAAATTTTTCGTATGGTATACATACCTGGAAAAATTTCATCATTTTTTTTTTACACTTTTTTCGTAATTTTGTATAAATTGAATGTATATGTGTAAAGTACATATACTAAGTATCTTTTTTAATTTTCATTTGTCGAATCTTTTTATGCACTTTATTTAGCATTTAAATACTCTTTATTATTTTCGTCTATTTTGTAATATCCATCGGTATTTCACATTTGAAATAAATTGAGCTTGTATACGTTTAAATTTTTTATAAAAGTTGAACGTCTTATAAAGTAAAATTACCTAGTTCCTTTGGTGTTCATTACATTTCATTTTTGTTATACTTATTTTATGGTTTCCAGTTTTAATTTATATTTTTTATAACGTTCATTATCTGTTATCAAAATTGTAATATCGTTTTATTTAATATGTTTCAATATTTTGTTCGTTTGACGAGGACAAAGTTCCAAACACTGAAATTTCGATTTGAAAATTTGGTGCAATTTAGTTGGCGTTTTTTATTTGCAATAAGTATTTTTTGACAATAGAATGTATTTGGTTTTTATATTATTCTTGTAGAAGTGCTTTTCATATATTAATTTTCTTCAATACTCAAGTAATTTTTTCCTCATTATCTGTGGTAAAATAATTTTATTTAAAAAGCGTAATTTTAATTAATGCTTCTATCAGTCGTGTTGGTAGAAAATTAATAATTATAAAAATGCCAATTGAATTTACTGAACTATATTACTTGCTCATTTATAAATTTATTCCATAATGTTTCTCTATGCTCTTCAGTTGAATAAAAATTACTCAAGTAAAAGTTGTTATTGTTTTAGTACAAAAACGCAAGTTTTCTTAGATCTTTCAGAGTTCAAATGAGTGTTGGATTTTTCTATTGGGTTGAAATACGCACTTAATATTTCATAGCAAATATTCAAAAAATGGTTTTCTTTTTTATGTATAAGAAGCGTCAACTTTGGTTGGTGCATGTAATTTTTTTTCAGTTATTTTGAAACACCCATTTACATTGAGGTAGATAATTTCTTTTCTCTTCCTCGACCCGTGATAAGTAAGACTTGTCAGTTTCTCTGCTCTGTTTTTACGATCTGTTTTTGCATCTTTCGGCTCAGCTCTTTACATACAACTTTCAGTTGGAAAGGCTAACAAAATAATGTATGGTGGAATGAAAATTTACTAAGAGAATGATACTACGAAAAATACTAGAAACGAAAACAATTTCTTTAATAATCTTAAGAATAAAAATGAAAAATTGAATAACAATTTCGCGCAATTTTTTCAATATTTTTACGAAAACAACAAAACCCTACATTCAATAAACATGATTACTTGGAAGAGAATTTTGATGAACATGATTGAAATTGTATCATTAGTCACAATCACAGGCAGAGTAACCTTCGCCAGGTTTACGAAGAAGTCGATGGACTAGCAGCAGGTTCAGCAGATTGTGTTTCCTCCTTATTGTAATGTCGATATTCCGGCTTCAATTCCCACATATTTTTATGAGGATTTTTCATATTGTGATTGCATACTTCTTTAAGAATTTCTTTCAAATATCCCTGTAAAAGATGACGATTTTTGATTAAAAGTAATACTCAAATAAATACAAAGTACAAAATGCATATCCTAAATTATGAAAAAGAGATACGTTTAGGTACTTAGTTAATGAATTTGTCAAGTAAAAATTCCCTGATCATTTCTCATTTTCGTAATTTTAAGCATTACTAGACGTATTAAATATTCATATAATATTCCACAAGTATTCGACGAAATCGAAATGGCAGATACTTACAACAGGCTGCTTTGTAATAGAGACTAAATCTTTAATGTTATAGTACTGGTGTTTATCGAAAGCTTTGAACAACATATCGAGAACAGCATTTTTATCATCCCGAGAACGTTTCCCTTCGGCTTTCTTCTTCTCTTCGTATTCTTTCTGAAGTAATTAATCCAATTTTAATGAAAAACAAGCTCGTAATATCTACCTGTATTATTTCTCGTGATCCACATACCAGATGTTTATGTGTAGATACGGGTTTATAACTTTGTACTACTCTATCTAATCGTTGTACTAATCGCATTGGTTGGTGGGCTTTCCTAAAACTTTCCATTTTCAACTTCATGTAATCACTATCAGCTATAAAGTACATATAAATCAGACTATCACTACATGCAGAATAGGAATCAAAAATTCAAGATTTTGAAAACATTACAATTCATGTACATACCATATGGACGACATTCCAATCGCTGAGCAATTTTTCCTTCTAAAATTAGTTTATCTGGTTCCAGCATACTGTCGTCAAGTCTCTGACCACCTATGGGACAAAATGCAATGAATTTTAATTGAATGATGTACTACATACAAAAATTATTACAAACAAGCATAACGTACCCGGACCCTGAGAAAAAACGCCTAATGTCTGTCGATTAACAGGAGTGACATCCAGTCTATGATTACGAGGAATCGCTTCTTGATTATCAGTATCCATACATAACATCGATTCTGAAAGATTTAATGTCACTTGAACCTTCTGATTAGCATTTCTGTCATAAATATACATCATTATAGACAAAATAAATAATTGATTCGTTTCGATAACACGTACGCACCGATTTATTTTTAACTTCCCGACTTCTATACTACTCGGGGCTTTCTCCCATTTACTGGCGATATATTTTGGAACCTAAACGAAATATGTTTACGTAAAAAAATTGTGAAAAATGAATCTTACGTGATATCTTATTTTTCAACTCACCTTCACCAGCCATATACCCCTTGATGAGTTACTCACATCCAATTCTTTATCTGTATGCGTCGACATGATGTGTCACTATTCAATAGAGATTCACTTCAATCAAAATAAAAAGTTAATTATACTTCATTTTCTTTAAGATTATAAAGAAAGAACACTGTATACCACTCTTACTTGTCGTCTTGTCCAAAGCTTTGCTGAATTGCTTTGCATCATCATTTTGAATTTTTGATTTTTACAGCGATGACGGGCGGGGAGGGATACAAGCATGATACAAGTCTTATCGGTGCGGCTCCGCCTGATAATAGACAATAGTGCAGTTTAACTAGCGACTCTGTAATGCAACATGCGAAACATTTTGAACTCCACAGATGATTTTTAAGATTTTTTAACACGATGCTCCCCCACTACTTACCATTTTTCTACCACTACTAGTTTACTACATGTATTTTTTTGCTTGTTTTTTTCAACATTGTAGTTATCATGATCATGTTAAAACAACAAACAATGGTTATGGCGTAGTAATTTGATAAATAGTGTCGTTTCACGTATTCGTGTACATGTTCGGTATAAAATTATTGGGATCGAGTAAATTTTCAAAATACTATGTTATAAAATTGCACTAACCATCTTGTTGGATTTGGTATATCGTTGATAACCCATCATATGAAAATGTAGCACGTAAGTGTCATGTTAGTCATTAACATCGTCATTATTATCCTCAATTGACCGAGCTAAAAAAAAACAAAAATAACATCTTTCGAATCCTTTCTAATTTATCAAAATCGTACCAAACTTCAGCACTACCGGATAAAGTCTTTTACAATGTCATTGGTGATTTGATGCGAGAAGAGTCATTTAGACGTAATAACTTATTACTTAGTATACCTTGCACGTATCGATTCACCGTTAATGCGTATTTTCGGCTAAATTTCACTTGCTGGTTAAAAATCTACGCTAATAAATGTCAAGTGGTGTTTATCCAAAGTAATATTTTTAATCATCTTGAGGAGAAACTACTTGTCCGTGGTTAAAATCGTCTATCGTATTTTCTCGATTAATTTTTCAAGTCTTGAATTTGCTATCATAAGATCTTTTTCGTTTGTGAAAAACAATCCATGCTTATCTTTAACACTGCTACGTATTTATAACAATTAAAACCTTAATCTTGTTTTCTTCTTTAGTCGAGCTATTATTATTTTTTCAAATTCAAAATTACGATTTATGGTAAATACAAGCTCGTAATAATTTTCCGAGCATATTATATTTAGTCACGTACTATGTCGTATTTACTTGGGAAGTATTTGTTTTTTGGTATATTTTTCACGAAGACAAAGTACATCGAATTGATATCCATATCACTGCGGTTGATTTCCTATTTCTAAAACTTGCATTAAGAATACAATATTATATAATTCGTTATTTGTTCGTCACTGTGATCGAGTGCTTTATACCGTGATGGCATTCAATCCCAATCCAGAATTAAATTCAGTAATGTTCGCGATATGCCTATTCTTATTATTAGGTAGGTTGACGGTTGCTTTGTTTTCCATTGTCAGTCGAGTATAATCATAATCACTGTACATAAAATTTATTAACGTGGCTGAATTTTGAAGCTTCAAATGCTACGTAGGTTTTTCTAATTCCTTTCTTTGAATGATTGACCTTTTGGACTCGTTCAATTGCTGAGTAAGTTTTTCACAGCTTTGCAATATCCAACTTATAGTCAAGGCCGTTGCATATTGTTCGATGGATTAAATTGAGCCATATCAGGCCAAATGTCAATTAAATAGACCTCTTATATACTTACAGAAGTTACATGTATATATTATTATCCGAACTATTATGTTATTTTTACGAAATTCTTTCTGTATTCCTGATCCTCATCTCGTATATTTTTCACATTCTAGATCGATGAAGATACTTTATCAATATTGGAAGCGATGTCGATACAGTTCTATCAACTAGTAGATCAGTTACCAAGCATGTTTAACTTTCGTCATTGCAAATTGAACAGGAAAATTGTTTAAGTAAGATTCAAAAAATTTACTTTAAAAACATTGCATACAACAAATCTCTCGAATGGCACATCAAGTATAATTTCTTATCGTTTGAAGTAGTCTTGGGAAGATATTCTATTTGTATCTTTGAATTAGCCATAAAGAGTGATGCAATACTGTGATCGACCAACAACTAAAAAATATTCGTTTCCGTTTGAAATCATTAAAATGTACGATGCGATTAGATAAACGAAAAATGTATGAAAATTGAATCCATAACGATATTAGAGGCTGCTAAAGATATTTAGAACCACAGATGCAATTATCCATTTCGACGTACGAGAATTTCAGAAATCAAATCGATGCAAAAAGTCGTGCCCCATAGAAAATTATTACTTTAGAAAAGAAATAACTAAGGCGTTAATTTTGTAAATGGCTGTTACGTTATGGTGTTGCAAACATCTACTCTGGGTATTGATTCATTGAATTTGAAACCGTATAAATATCGTAATGAACTTGAAAACTAATTGTTTATTGTATTCAGAGTGTTCGCAACGTATTGGTAAAATATCACGACAATAGAGAGGAACTTGAAGTGGCCATCTGAGTGAACGGAAAATGAGAAAAAAATGGGAGTCGTTCTCATCTTGTCAATTTTTTTCGCAATCGTGACAATGCATCAAAGTTTCTAGCGAGAGAAAAAGCAGTACACCAATCATATGCCCGAAATCAATACTTGCTAAATTGTAAGGTCGTTCGCGCGCTTATCATTAACATACAAATCGTTACCTTGGTTTCGATTGAGAAATTATATTTGAAGTTGAAAAAAAAAAATTCTAGCGACACTGTATGGTCAATATTATAAATAGTAATATCAATAACATCAGTTAACGAAGGGATTCTAATGCACCAAGTACTTAGATGACGTTTCAGCAAAGTCAGTTCGGTCATAATTTCTTCAGTCGTACTTTTATTGTTTTTCTTTAATGAATTTTACCATCAAATGGTTTTTTACGAACTGTCACAGATAGGGTTACGTTATTCATTGAATTTTCAACACGTGAGAAGTTCATAATAAAAATGATACGACCGAAGCGATTTAAATCAATTGTTTTAAAAGGGTTAATTTTTTTAAAACCATCACGTGTTACACGTTTTAATAAAAGTAAGCTATCTTCGTAATTATGGAAAAAATAACATCGCGAACGTGTGGTTTGTTGAACGCACCGGTGCCTTTTTCACCCTTTTTCATACCCTACTAGATAAACTTAATTTGTCGTAAGTCAACTTGCAGTGGGTGATGACCCAATGGGTGCTGTAATTTGGGAAATTGACGAGTTAGAAATACGTGTAAGTGCGTCTGTGTGAATTTACTTTTATTAGAGTGCGAACGAATTATTTATGGTTAAATGGAATGTATGTAAATTTACGTATCGTAAATAATGCAGAAACAAATGAAATTCGCTATTTTAGGCGAACAATCAATTTAATAAAACGTTTATTAAACCTGACGTCCCCTTTTGCTATGCCTATTAGGTCAAATATATTTAGTAAAAACAATCGTGCTGTTATCTAGAGTTCCTTGTTAAAAATGTTTCTATTTTGATCCCCCCGACACAAGTGTTATCGCGCATACGCTTAATTTTTGCGATTTATTATGTAGATATGCTATTTTAATAGAAAGAATTGGTCTTAAAAGAGTGCTCGTGGTTGTCACCTTTTTTGTGAATTTAGACACAAATTTTTATATTTTACAGGATATCAAACGGATTTTTTTTTAAGTTACTACTTTTTTACTGCTTTTTTACAAAATTTTCAGAAACTTCTCCACTCGATCCACCTTCTGCTCCATCAAAAAAATTAATTAACACGGTCAAATTTATTACTGAAAAAATTTCAAATTATTGTGCGACTTGAAAAATTATGAGGGCGATTTTTTTCTGAAAAAGTACATAATAATATACCTTTTAAAGAAATCCTCCACCAAGAATATTTCTTCAAAGAGAAATGGATTTTCCAAAACTTTGAAATATGTTCTTCATCAATAATTTCTTGTAACTTTTAAAAAATTTATATTTTAATAGTTTTTTGAATATTTTTCAGAAAAGTTTAGAAAACTTTCTTTTTAAAAAACAAGAAAAGTGATTTTTTTGGTTGTAAAATTATTAAATATATTTCCCACTTCTGTTTGAAAATTTTTTTAGAGAGAATTGAAAGGAAAAAAATTTGATGGAAGATATGAATATGTTTGGAAGTATTTTTTCCCCTTTTAGAGGAAAACTTGAAAATATTTCCTCGTAAAAAAAAATGAAATATTTAAACAATTTTTATAAATAATGAATTTTTAAATTTTTTCAGAAAAGTCTTGTTTGAGTGTGAAACTGAAAAAATACGAAGTGGAAAACGTTATTTTGAAAATACGAAAGCAAAAACGATATTGAATTGTTTTCACACCCCTGAATTTAGTATTATTAATTATTGTTATTAATTTATTTGCTTATACCTATGGTGGGATCAACATGATTAGTCAGCTGGCGAAATGGAAAGTGGGAGTATCAAAAACGAAGTGCTTAATTTTGGTTTGAAAGCACATGGAATTAGACGCGTTGGTCATAATTCGCACAACTTTTTTGTTCCCGCCTTAAAATTTCCTCGGAGACTTCTTTTGTTGATCATACTAAAAGCAGTTTTTATTTACAAATTTTATTCAAAAAAAAATTCAACTATACCTACCTACCAATCACAAATTTCGACATTCCTGAATCTTGTGCTCATTATTTTTTTGAAACAATAAACGAAATACTCGTATTACGATCACGAACAGTATTTTTTTTACAATTTTTCATCATTTTATTCAAAAAACAAATTAAGTTATTTTTTTCTTTTCAAGTTTGGCTCAATGCTAATTTTTTTCAATTTTTCTCAAAACCAACTTCTGGTTAATTTTTTTTAATTTCCAATTTTGTTCAAAGAATTGTATTAAGTATTTTCAAAAAAAAAAAAAAAAAAAAAAAAAGGGAGGGGGAAAAAAAGTTTTTAAAAAATTTTTTTT